>JARWZN010000005.1:2542746-2556911 GCA_030015385.1 Trichoderma sp. BMH-0061
ATTGAATGTTTTAGCAACCATGTAATTCCTTTCCCTTGTNNNTAGTCGGAGACCGTGCTCGATCGGAATGTGTCGTACCTTCTCGTTGACGAAACCAGCGTANNNTTCCAAACAGTTAGCCCCCTTNNNGTGCTTTCCGTCTATTCCCATCAGAGTGATATCTCGTACCTTTCGGCTGTGGACGTTCTTCAGGTTAAGGGGGTCGCGGGAGAACTGAACACCGCCGTTTGAGGCAGCACCAGTCTTGTGGAGGTAGCTGTTGTTGCTTCTGTCCAATTTCATCATTTTAGCCTCATCGAACATGGTCGTTTTCGAGCTCTCTTCGTTTTTCCAGTANNNAACGAGCCCGTAGGTGAAAATAAAAAACTCACGGACGACCTCCCAGATCAGGTCCGAGGAAATGTTGGGCAGAGTAGCAGCGGCCATTGTGTCGGTTGTCGAGTTGTTGTGATGTTTCGCGACGTTTCGAGGTTCGTTCGTCTTCGCTGGATGTAAAGAAACACACTCGGCCTGCGAAATGTGTGGGCTCGCTTAGCTGCCGCATTGCGGTTAGCGCAGCCAGAGCATCGTTATCGAATCCTTATCGAATCCTTATCGAATCCTTATCGAATCAGTGGGGCGCTCCCTTGTGGCTGGTGGCGCCATCAATTTCATCTTTTGATCTTACAGGCCCAAAGCGCCCACATGCGGCGAGCAGGGAGCTTGAATGGATCCCGCACAGCCACTCGCTGCAAGCCGCCATGCAACACGTCAGACGGCAGCTGAGGCCTCACCAAATCCGTTCCCAGTTCCCAATCATTCCTCCAACAAGAGGCTCAAACAACAGCCAACACCAACAACCAGAGCAACAGCCTAGCCATGAACTGGTTCATCTGCTAGTCGCCGCATCTCAAGGCTCTCTTCCGCTAGAACTCGACACCATACTGCTTTCCTTTTCTTTCGTTTCCTTCTCCGCAAACACTCCTTAATCAACCAACAAAACTCCATCTCCGACTGAACCGAAAAAAACACCAAGAATCTCCGTCGTCACCATGGCCTACCTCCTCTACTCCCTCTGCATCTCCCTCGTCGTCCTCGCCACAGCGCTCTTCCTCACCCGATCCTGCTGGCTCCGCCGCCTCCCGGGCTCCGACTACCTCTACTCCCGCCTGCCCTCCACCTTCGCCGGCGACATCGAGGCCGGCCTCTCCAGCAGCACCTTTGACCTCAGCGGCAACGTCGAGGATGGCGACGGCCGCGCCGGCCTGGACGACGAGAGCAAGGCCGAGATCCTCAAGATCATGAAGAAGAGGCGCCTGCCGTTTGACCAGGCGCGCAAGGTCTACATGGAGAACAAGTTCAAGGCCAACGGAATTGGCGCCGACGGACGGCCAAGAGACCCCAAATTTGTCAGCTTCTCATGAAAGCGTTGAGCGACTTACCTGTACCTGTACAGCGCTGCGTTGTCTGGAGTCTCAAATCTTTTTATAAACAAATATCCCTATTCACCATTTGGAGCGTCTTTTCGCGGAGCCTTTTCTTTTCTTTTCTTTTTTCTCATCTTTTTTATCTTTATTCTTCTTTTTATTTTGGTCCTCTCTTCGTTTCTTTCTCTTTTGCCTCTTTTGCTTGTCGCGCTTGGCCGCACACGTATCCATTCATTGTCCTCTTTCAAATTCTTTTTATTCTCTTGTTCCTTTGTCATCTTATAAGGCAGAAATTCTGGTGATCAGAAAATCAATCAGTGGGTGTGTGCAATATACGGCCAACTCCTCAAGACGAGCGTCACTTGGATTTTTTATTCTTCATTCTTTTGTCCGAGCTGGAGTTTGGGAAAATGCCTTATTATTATTACATCGCCGGGTTATAGACACCGGTGCATTTGATATCAGTCATCAAATGAAAATATACTATATCTTTATCATTCAACAGACATTTTTTTCGTGATCCCATGTCCTCTAAACGCCTCTGCCACCCAAATGCCTGACAAAGAACCCAATAGTGAAACCCCATGACTGCCATGGGATTCCCTCTCATTATCCGCCCAATAGAATTTTGTAAACTATGTACACAGCAGGTAAGAATAAAATATGTGGCGGCAGATTATACAAAATATTTGGCACCAATCAGACACCTCGCCGTAGCACGACTTTCAACGTCGCGCCAGAGGGGATGGGACTTTTCATGGTCGTAAAACGTCGCAAAGAAGGCTTGTTGTGCGAGAAAATATGTGCGCGCACTTATTTGTTCTTCTTGGTCGCCAAGTCAGGGACGTAGGTCCGGTCGTCGGAACCCTCGACCTCCTTGACAGTGGCATCGACCTCCTTTGCCTCGTCCTTCCACTTCTTCTCGGACATCTTGACCTCCTTCTCGAACATCCAGGCCTCGGGCATCTTGTAGGTTCCGCCCATGCGGTCAAAGGCAGTGAAGAACTGGCCGTAGTTGACCTCGAATCGAGAGTGGTGCAGCGAGTGGCAGGCAGCACCGTTGACAACCGGGTTATTGGTGAGGTACTCGCCGTCGTGGATCATAATGGTCCAGAAGTTGACAAAGACGAAGAGGAAGACGTAGGACATCTTCTGCAGCGGGAAGATGAAGGGGAAGACGTGGTAAGGGATGGACTGCATGAAGCCGTCGACGGGGTGGAAGGCATGGCTGGCAAAGGGCGTAGGCATGATCCACTTGTGGTGAGGCTTGTGCAGGTACTTGTAGACCCAAGGGTGGTGCAGGTATCGGTGAATCCAGTAGATCCAGAAATCGGTGAAGACGAGGAAGAGGGGGAACTGGAGGATGTTGTACCACAAGCCAGGTCCCTCGGAGGTGATGTCGTAGAGCTTGCCGAAGCCGCGGACTTCGAGCAGGAAGAGCGGCGCAGTGAGGAGAGACATGAAGGGCATCGACTTGTTGGTCTGGACGATCTCGAGCCAGATCTGGTTCTTGATGTACTTGGGGTGGTTCATGGTGCGCTTGTCAAAGATGAAGACGTAGGACAGGGTGGCGAAGATGAAGTAGACAATAAGACCAAAGATCCTAACGTCGCGAACGTGTTAGCCAGACTGTCTGTCACCAAGAGGAGCTGTATAGGTGTTGAAAGGGGCGGGGAGCCTGTAATTTGGCGACCGCGTTCTCAAGTCGAGATCCAGAGCAGAGCGGAGCGGAGTCACGTACCATGTAATGAGGTAAAGCGTGACGAACTGGCGCCAGACGTTATCTCGAGGAAGAGAGCTCAGGTACGCAGCGGGATAAGGCTCGACCTGAAAGTACTTGGTCGCGGGCTTGTAAGTCCATGATGAGTAGGCCGCTGAAGCATTGGCCGCCGTGGCCTTGGGGAAGTCGTACGGCGCGGGCTGCAGAGGGAACAGCCAGGCGTAGGCGTGGTCGGCGATGAAGGTGTCGGTGAGCTCGAGCACGACATCCATGATGGGCAGAGCAGAAACTGAAACCGAAGTGCTAGCAACTCAAAACTCAAGAGTGAGTGTTGTCGCAGATTCGGAGTTGGCGGGCAGCCCGGTCAAGTCGCGGCAGCAGGGCCAATTTAAATACTGAGCCTAGACAGGCGACGGTCTGGGGGAGGATGGGATAGACGAGAGGGAAAAAAATAAAAACTGGGGCGCAAGTTCAGGGGTGCAACGCGGATCCCGATTGAGCTTCGGCGCAAACGTGGAATTAAGTGAGAAGGTTAGTAGGAAGAGTAGGGGGAGGGATCGATCAGATAAGTTTCGATTGTCGAGGGTCGCCACTTGTCGTCATGGAGATGCTGCTGTTGTTGTAGTGGTGACCTCAATTGGAGAAGCTGTGAATAGAGCAGAGAACAGAGATCGAAGAGGCGAAAGAAAGACCAGCCACTGTTTTCGATCTGGTTTCCAATGCAATGTAATGGCAAAACAAATAGAGCCCCGTTGCCAGGCTCTTCTTTATATAGCTGGCCCCGTATATCGCAGGATGAGGTGCAACTTTACGCGATTCCGTATCTTCCCTCTCACACACTCACACTGCCATATTCACGCTCTCTGCTCATCAAACTTCTCCCCCTTTCCCGGAGCTGCAACGTCCCGGCGCCAATAGGTGGTCTGATTCACACCACTGAAATGTCCGAACATCTACGGCTCTCCGAGTCCAGCGCATCAAATTGGACCGCCGAGCGGAGCCGAGTGGCCAGAGAGGAGACTGAAATGTGCTGATATAACGGATGGTGCCTGAGACGCGACGTCGATAGGCGGGTTTGCCTTACATAAGCTGCATCCGTTGCGCATCCGTTGCGGGGCCCGGCGATCGCATTCGTATCGATAAAGAACACGAACACGACTTCGAGAAACTTCAATCTCCATCCTTGCGGCATTCTTCTGCGGCGAATATCCACAAATCCAAATCCTGCTCTCTTTCTCCGTCGCTTCGGATTGGGCAGGCAAATCAGAGGGCATTTCGCTGATGACAATGAAGGGCAGCTTCGGTTTTATCGTCCCAATACTCCGTACTATCAACTTGCCATTCCCACTCACACTGGAGCTCTGACCGCTACTGTATCGTATATCACAGCCTAACTGATACAATACCAATGGCCTTTTGTTAGGTCTCTCTCGACTGTCAACATATATTACTAATTGCTTCATCGTCGAGTGATGGCAACCCATCTAAGCACGCATTCATTACTGTTCGTTAACACGTTAGACAACCTAACCTCCATCGCGTCTCCTCGTCTCAGCACGTTCAAACACTCTTCACCTGATTAGACCAGATCAGCGCACACAACCTTACATACTAAGCGTCGTTTCTATATGCATCACATCCCACTAACAAATGGGCAACAAGCACCACCTCTATTACGCTGCCGCTATACCTGTACTAGGTATCGCCTTTGTCTAGATCGGGCGAAAGTGAGCAGGTAGGGTTGTAGAATCACACAGCGCAAATGCCATGACACCCGGGCCCCTTGATTGGGAAACACGGTGGATTGCTATGATTCTTTCTTTTCCCTCTCAATTCACATACACATCCAAAGTATTGGAATCTGCTGGTATCATTACTCTGCAAGGCGTGCCTCCCACGTTGCCCTCTTTGTCATGATGCTACCTTTTATTTGACAACTGTGCCCATACCCGTCCCTTTAACAAAGTTCATATCACGACGAATGAATGGCGTCAAACATGTGGAGATGAATTGATGCCATGCCGTTGATGGAGACTGCGTGATTAATAGCAATGTCAATATGTCATGTCTTCGTGCCCGAACTGCTGCCTGCTCCACGGTTGCCGAATGTCCGGGTCCAACTTACACTGACAGCATCTCCTTCGCGGTGGGTTCGGCATGAGCCCGGCATGTTGGCCAAGGGCAGCTTATGTACGAAGCACAGGTGTCAATCCAGCTTAGCACTCCATTCTTTCGCTTTTCGTGCCTGGGATTAATTGCGGGTAGATACCCGACCCTAGCCTTGAGCACTCTTGGGAAAGTTTGCCGGGTGACATAGCGCCTGTGCTAGGGGGTTCTGTTTGAGATTGATGCTTGAAATGCAGTGTGCGGGCGGCGGAGTATCATCGGCAGCGAAATGTTTCGCATGAAAGGCATATCAACTCAACAAGCAAACAATGACCGCTCTGACCAATCCAACTGCGGTGACACTGAATTGCTACCTTTGACTGGGCATTCGTTGTCTAAAGGCAATTTAATAATTAGGTAGGCTGCGTACGATATTGTGTGTAGTACATAAAAGCACCTACTCGGAACCGGAGTTGGGGTTCCAATCGAGTCGAGTTGAGTCTTTGTAGGGTAAGTGGATGGGGCAGGCTCAGCACGAGGCCTCTCGATCTCAACGAGGGCATTTCCACTTGCGGATCGCGATGCTCGCACAAGTTTGTGGCGTTTACTATTGCAAAAAGGAGTTGTTTCCGATACCCACGTCATGGGGGTCACGCAGGACATTAGGTGTGCAACCACACAGCTCCATAGCACACCAGACTTCGAGTACATGCATGTATATATCTTACTTGCTCACCAAGGCATAGAAGGTCTCATGAGTGCTTTTGTCTGATGCAGGCAACGTGGTGGCGATGTTTCTTTACGCGGACACTATCAGTGGACGATTTCAACCGCTACTCCGTGCAGTCTTCTGCATACTCCACGTCGGAGTTTACCCATATTGATGGCTTCAAACTAAACAAACGCGTCTGATGCCGGGCCTGTTTGACGCTACCCGCTAGACAGCCCCAAAGCAGACTTCATCCCGCCTCTAATTATACCCTGGACAAGCACTCCCAAAGCACAAGCCATGATTGAAAAAGCACTATCTCACTCCATACTGGGTACAGGTAGGTATGTGTATCGTATGTGCCATGAGCCCGATGGCGGCCCGTGAAAGAGCTTTCCAAGACATGCGTGCATACAACCTGACACCTGTTACATGGTAGGATCGCTGGGCACCACCTCCAGTAAGCCGCAGATGGCCAATCCCACCAGGGGACTAGATTAAGACACGCACATGTTGGGTGTGGCTGCCACGGAGAAAATCAAGCATCATCTCACAGATAGGCAATACTGGATGGTACAACGAAGCATGGGTGGTAGTATGTGAGTGCCTACTAAGGTAAGGTAGCAAGGGGGGCGGGAAGAGGCAAATGGGGATGGCAATGGAAAAAGGAAAAGCGGGGGATGGAAAAAGAGGATGGGATGTTAGCAGTGCTGGGTTGGAATTACGGAGTACGTATCCGGCCAGACACACACACACAAGATCTAGAAGCAGGCAAACGAGGCTGCCAAGACATCTTGTCCATCGGCGGTCCTCAGCCTCATGTGGCTGATCGGGGGAGAGGTTGCGAGACACATGTGCCGCGCGGGTGACAAATAAGAAGAAGCGGCAACGTCTGGATGCAAACGGCTAATCTAAATGACCGGCACGGAGAAAAGAAATACACAAGAAAAAAAAAGAGTGAAGAAAGAAAAAAGAGGGAGGGCAAGAAGATTAGATTGCTACTCTCTGGCGGCACTTTGTTTGATGCCGAGTTCAGCTCGGCTTAGCCCAGCTTCTCTTTTTCAGGGGCAAGGGTCAACCTATCTCTGTCTGATTCAACCGTCCTTGACTCACCTCTGAGGATAGTAGTCGACAAACGGTCGGACACTTTATGCTAATAATAAGTGACTCAGACTCAAGGGAAAGGAATGAATGAATAAATGAACCTCGAGCTCGGATAGTGCACATGGCGCCTCCATGTTCGGATACCGGGTTAGGCCTCGATGTGCTTCGTGCGTGCGTGCGTGCATGCGTGTGTGTCGTACAAATAATCACAAACAAAAACCACCCACGGCGCAGTTGAATCGACAAAGCAGGACGAAAGGACAGGACAGGGCCCTAAGCCGCAAGTGGGTGCAGTGCAGAGAGCCAGGCACGGTAGTACGAGCACAAGCACTTGGGCGATGGATATCATGGGGAACAGACTTGGCTGGGCTGGGCTGGGTGTGGCTGGTGTTGGCTGGTGTTGGGCTTGGGCTTGCGAGAGTGAGACCCGCTCCAACAGCCCCTTGTCAGCGCTGGGACCGGGTGGGCCCCGTTGGTGGTGCCGGGCCCCACACGCTGCAGCCCACTTTTTGCATCCCTGCGTTTTTGTGACGGAACCAGCAGCAGTTGGTGTTAGCACGATGTGGGCATTTCGACGGACGGGTTGCACAGTGTTTTTGCCCCTTAGTAAGCCAGTCCCAGGCAGAGCAGAGCAGAGGGCAGAGGCCGCGACGTGAACACTCGCCGTGCAGATGCCCATCAGGGCTAAGCTGGTGCCCCACCGTGCCGGGCTGGGCCTCTGCACCGGCCCTGCTGCTGGGGAACGGGCGGCGGATTGGGAAGCCAGGATGAGGGTACGCAGAGAGAGGAGACCCAGGGGGCGCGCTTGAAGGGGGGCTGAAAGGCGCTTACAGGTACATGCGGGTTGCGGAGCTTTGATTACGGAAGGACGGAATACAGACTGGACGGGGGGACTGGCTGTATGTGTGATGACCAGCAGATACAGATGACGATGGCCGATGAGAGGGTTATGAGTATATACGCCTCTTTGCTGTTTTGGCTTGAATGAGCGCGCCGCCTCACCGGAGAAGACAGCAAAAGTCAAAAACATCTCCCCGAAAAGCATTAATCTTGTTTCTCAACCCCATTATTTAAGGTACATGGCAGGTTAAGTCATGGAGTTTATCTCACCTTACCTACCTCATAGCACTACTGCCTGTAGTAGGTAGGTTGTGGCATATAGTCTACTGTACTATGAGCCCCCGTGCATGTGTGTGCATGTGCATGGCGTGCTCTGGTCTGCTCAGCATGCTCCATTGCCGTGTAACAGACTCACTTGCGCTCTTCTGCCCGTTGTGTGACCCCAGATGAAGATGAGGTGTATGAGTACATCACCTAGCAGTATTTACCTCCAGGTACTCGTACTCCGTAGACTGCACGGCAACGGTAACCACCTGTGCTACCCGCTCATTTAGTCCCCATCCAGCATCCAGCGTCCGGTACGAGTTCAATTCTCGTAGCACCGCGACAACTCGTTGATGCCATGCCCCATCCCATGCCAGCCCGCGCTACTGCACACCCCTAAAAAGAAGCAGCACGCCCCCAAGAGAAAAAAGAAGACAACAGAACCCAATCCCAAGGGCAGAAATGGCCCGAGCTTCCTACTTCCCACCTCCCACCTCCCACGCCCCTGCCCGGCTGTGCCAGACACTTTGGGGCCCGGCTAGCGGGAGTACATGCAGCCCCTGTCGCCTGTACATGTGGGTGCTGGAGCCCCCAAGAGTCCCCTCCCCGTGGATGCGTGGATTCGCGCGTGCAGTGGCCCGTGCCCCAAGTACCGCCAGGTACATGCGGCGGTCGTCTGGACTTGGGCTGCATGTACAACGAGGCGCCCCCTTGGAAAAAGCCCCCCAGCTGCCTGTGGTCAGGCTACGAGCCCCGAGACGAGAAGCCTGCTCGCTTCAAGTGCTCCACCGAGTTACCTTATTCCCCCAGCCGCGACGCTGTACCTCCAAAGTTCCTCCTCTCACCTTTTTCTCTTTCTTCTCCTTGGACAAACCTCCCACGCCTTCGAATCACGTCCCGTCGCTCCGTGGACGCGCGATCCCAGGCCCTGGCCACGAGCTTTTCCTTCCCACCGCCCGCCCGTCTCATCATCGCCTCTGCCGTTCAGCCTCGGCCGGTCGAAGCTAGAATTTTTTTGAACATCATCATTTTTTTGGAGGGTGTTTTCGATTCGCGGGCTTCGATAGAGCCTCGTTGAGAAACTCGGCACTCCGGCAATCCCGCCTGCTGATCTCCGGATCGAGGCGACAGCTGGCCTCAGGAACCGCTTGACATTTGCTTCCTGCATCACCTCCCGATCCGATCGATTGTCGCGCCGCGCGCCGTCGCCCTGCCTCCTATTTCAGTCACTCAGCCCGTCTCGATCAATCATGTCCATGTATTCCCATCGCGGCATGGGCGCTGTGCCCCCAGGCAACGCTCGCCTCAACGAGCTGCTGGAGCAAATTAGGGCCGAATTCGATAGCCAGCAGCGTCAAAGTGAAAACTTTGAGCATCAGAGTACGCTTCCCTCGCAACTATCAAGTTCCCTCCCCCGCCGCCTCCCGTGCGCTGTGACAACATGGAACCTTGAAACTACAAGTGAAAAAAAAGAGGAGAAGGATGGAGAGAGAGAAAATGACGGGAGAAAAACAGAAAGAAGAAAACGATCAAGGTTGCCAAGCAATGGAATTCTGGGCTAACAGGGTGAATTTAGTCTCGGCGCAGGTCAGCGAAATGCAGCTGGTGCGAGAAAAGGTCTATGCCATGGAGCAAACCCACATGACGCTCAAGCAAAAGTAAGCAAACGTTCTACATGGGCACACGTCTCTCATGCAGCGCTAACCGCATCTGCCTTTCTCTACAGGTATGAGGAAGAAATCAACATGCTGCGACATCAGCTCGAGGTTGCTCGCAAGGGAGCTCCGCAGTCCGGACTCCAGGGACCTCCTCAGCACGCCGGCCCGTCTCAGCAGCCTCCCTCGATAGCGCCCGGGAATGGCCTCTTTAGTGGAATCATGGCCGGCAGCCAACCCGGAGGCCTTGCGCCGCCTCAGCCTCAGGCTCCCCCTCAGGAGCAGCAGATGGGCCCTCACCATCACCAGATGGCTCAAGGTCCTCCAGGACTGCCCGTCGCCCCTCCTCACCCTAGCGCACAGCAGCAGCAGCAACAGCAGCAACAGCAGCAGCAGCCTCAGCAGCAGCCGCCGTACCAGGCCTACCCCCCAACACCATGCCTCAGCCTCCGCCAAGCACGGCTTCTCCTGGTCCAGGCCGACGAGCCATGGCCCGTCCTCCGGGTGCCGTCGGGCCTGCTACCCCCAGATCAACACCCCCGTGCCGTATCCCGGCAATGCTCAGTCCCCGCAAGTGAGCCACCCGACCCCCGACCACGCTCGCATGAACCCTCGAGCCCCTCCCCTCCCATTAGCAATGCTCTGGGCGATCTCGAGGTCGATGCCGTTGCTCCTCACAATAAGAAGACGGGCAACGACTGGTATGCCATTTTCAACCCACAGGTCCAGCGCGTCTTGGACGTTGACCTTGTCCACTCCCTGACCCACGAGAGTGTCGTGTGCTGCGTCCGCTTCAGCCACGACGGCAAGTACGTCGCCACCGGATGCAACAAGTCGGCCCAGATTTTCGATGTCCAGACTGGCGAAAAGGTTTGCGTCTTGGAGGACCACAGCGCCACTGACATGGCTGCCGATCTCTACATTCGAAGCGTCTGCTTCAGCCCCGATGGCCGATACCTGGCCACCGGTGCCGAGGATAAGTTGATTCGGGTAAGCAAACCAACGCTTGGCAGATTCCAATCTCCCCACACTGCTCTGAGACACTAACCTTGATTTCCATCTTTAGGTGTGGGATATTGCTACCCGAACCATTCGTAACCACTTCTCGGGCCACGAGCAAGATATCTACTCGCTCGACTTTGCCCGCGACGGTCGTACTATTGCGTCGGGTAGTGGCGACAGAACCGTGCGTCTGTGGGATATTGAGCAGGGTACTAACACCCTCACTCTTACGATTGAGGATGGTGTAACCACCGTTGCCATTTCCCCCGATACGCAATTCGTTGCCGCCGGCTCCTTGGATAAGAGTGTTCGCGTTTGGGACATTATGACTGGCTTCTTGGTCGAGCGATTGGAAGGACCCGATGGGCACAAGGACTCCGTCTATTCAGTGGCCTTTTCGCCCAACGGCAAAGACCTGGTCAGCGGCAGTCTGGACCGGACGATCAAGATGTGGGAGCTCAGTTCCCCTCGTGGCCCTCCCAGCAATGGCACTAAGGGCGGCAAGTGCGTCAAGACGTTTGAGGGTCACCGAGACTTTGTCCTGTCTGTTGCGCTGACCCCCGACGCCAACTGGGTCTTGTCCGGCTCCAAGGACCGCGGCGTCCAGTTCTGGGATCCCCGAACGGGAACGACCCAGCTCATGCTTCAGGGACACAAGAACTCGGTCATTTCCGTTGCCCCGAGCCCGCAAGGAGGCTACTTTGCAACCGGCTCAGGCGACATGAAGGCTCGCATCTGGTCCTACCGCCCTTACTAGAAGCCAGACCCGGGCGCTGAGAGGAACCCGATCGTGCTTGACTCAATTCCAGCGCGATATCCAGCGCGATATTGAGACGTGAAAAAAGAACGAAATACGCGAATAGAGCCCTCGCCACGAGGCTAAAAAGCAACACGACTTGGTTTGGAAATTGGGGAGAAGAATGGATGGTCTTGGGGGAGGATTTAGAAAAACCGTCCCCCGCCCAAACTGCTCTTTATACCTTGGAATATGCGTTACGAGGCAAGATTATTGGGGAAGGGAGTGGTTATTATCAACTTACAAAGGCTGGCGCACAAGGTGGGAAAGCACAGCCTTATTGAACATGTACGGTATGAGGGAGGCCAAGTAGGGTTTATTAATTCGTCGGCCTTGTTTCTCTTGATGTTTTTTTTTGTCTTTAGTTTTTATTTTTGGTAATGAAAACGAACTTTTTATGCAATGGAAAGAATGAATGTGATATTTCTTTATTATGGATATTGAAAATGCTTATTGATGTTGGCAAAAGCCGGGGTATCTATATCGAACATGACTGGCTGAAAAGACAAATGTTGCTGGCTTGAGTTATGCTAAAGAACCGAAGAGGCTGGATAGCGCATCTCCCTTTGCCTTCTTCTTCTTCTTCTTCTCTTTTGATGAAACTTCCTTTGATTTCGACTTGGATGGCTTGATTGCGTCTCGATCGAGCTTTTCGCCTTGTTGTTCGTCTGAGGGAGGTTGGATGGCGGCTTGTGTTTGTAGGCGCTCTGTTGGCGCGGGTTGTTTCTGACGAGCTATAGCAACGCCTTTATCCTGGTTTACGTCATTGGCGCGAGTAGTTGAAGATGGCGGAGGAATAATTGGTTGATCGAGGAGTTGCGTGAGTGCGGTATGTGTGCGTGCGAGAATGGCGAGGAGGAGCAGGCCGAGGGGAGCGTGTTGGTTGTCTGCGGCGAGTTGTGAAAAGGCTCTTTCCCCCCGCAAGTCAATTCCTGAAATGGTTAATTTTTGTTTGAAGAGGGTGGTNNNCATGTATGCTCTGGGGATGAAGTGCTTATTGAGCCAGATTGCGCGCGGGGGAGGAGAACTGGCATCTTGTCGCCGACGAGAAGTTAGGTCTTCGATGAGGGAGCGGATGGTTCGACGGAATATGCGGAAGACGGGCCACCAGTGGGCGAGGCGGTGTTGGTTGTGGTGCCGGTGGTTGAAGGCGTTGAGGATGGGGAGGATGGGGGAGAGGGAGGTTGTTGTAGCTGCCGTTGACGAGCTCATTGTGTAGGGAGTTTTTGGTGATGGTGGAGTTTTTGAAGATGTGGTTTGGAGATGCTCTTTTTTGGTGAGATAAGAGTTGATTTGCGGCTGATAGTGGCTGATAAGGGAGCTGGGGCGGGTGGATTAGGTGCCGTAATGGGTTGGTTTTAGTGTGTGTGGAGGGGATCATGTGAGATTGATAGATTGATAGAACGGGGTGAAATGATTTGGTGACATGATGTGTAAACGAATGGATTGGCTGTTATCGAGATTGAAATGGAAGGAGAATAGAAGAAGAGAATAAATGATATTTTCGACACTAAAAGTAAAAGGAGTAGAGAAATAGAGACATCATCAATTGCCGGTCAATCAATCAAATGTCGGATGACGATGTTGGTGCTGCCAAGGTGCTAAAACACACAAGCTGCATCCCATCAATGTACGAGTAAATGCAAGCATGTACTCACTTTAACCCAGACAGACAGACAGATACCTCGGCCATCACCTCTCCGCCCATACAAACCCAAGTACTCCCATGGCAAACCGTCCCCCCACACTTCTCATCTCCATCGCGCGCAAAAAACAAGATAAGCTCCCATGCATGAGGCCATGGTCCCAACTCCAGCCTAGTTAGTGAGTCTAGCTTCTCTCGTTTCCCTCTTCCAGCTTTGACCAGGTGAGCATTTGCCCTTGATTCTAGCGACCGAATGGCCTCCGTTTGACCTGCTGTTAGGAGCTAGGTATTTTAACATGGTTGTGTTTTTCCCTTGTTGTTTTTAGCGCATGATACGAGTATGATAATGGGGTGTTTGCGCTGAAAGGGCCAAGGGCAAGGGGGGTTGGTGCCACCCCTCACTATCTTCGTTGCCGCCTGTGATCACACGCAGTTGGGGATATCTTCTTGTTTTCTCTTGTTTTCTCCGCCATTCTTCTTACTTTTCGCACGTTTCTCCCCTGTTCCGCGAGTCGTTTCATTCATAGAAACACACCGCTATTTCTCTTTTCTTTTCTATACAACCACATTGGATCGCGCATCATCCTCATACATGATATAGACATCCAAACCACCAGAAGAAAAAAAAAGTTGATCTCATCGCCACTCGGCTACCAGCGGACAGACACACGACAAACCACCACCGCGGCTTCTCAGCCCCCAATGGCGCCGCCCTCGAGAAATCCCACCACATGGGACGAGTACGACGGCCTGGCATCGCCTTCGGGCAGCGTCTCGTCAAACCCATTCGCAGAGGAACGACCGCTGCTCGACGATGACGACGCTGACGATGGTGGCGCGCATCCCGCTGCTCGACACATTGAGCGCAGACGGNNNGCTGACAAAGTACAGAAGACAACCATGTTTGCGCAAACTTGC
>JARWZN010000005.1:2556917-2584825 GCA_030015385.1 Trichoderma sp. BMH-0061
AAGTCCCCTTGTTGCAGGTCCTCCGTCACAGACCGTCTTGCCGCCATGGCAGATGTTGGCGGCGTCAACAGCTTCAGGTCGTTTGCCCGCAGTTGGCAGCGCGCCGCCGCGTTCCCAGAGGTCCTCCCTCGGCGCCCGAGCTTTGTCTTTGCGACGGAACAGCAGATGGACGGCGAGGAGATCGATTACACGACAAGTCACGATGACCGCGACGACGGTGGGTTTGCGCGGCGCTCGGAGGCGTCGCCGCGGGTGGGCAGTCCCTTTGCTGGCTCGAGCAACAACATCGTAGATTCGCATGGCAGAGAGCGCGAGGGCAAGCAGAATGTTGATGTGGAAATGGCGAGCGGTGCGCTGCCGGCGACTTTTTCTAGCCATTCAAGCATATTTGGATCGTCACCTTACTTGGCTACGCCGAGCATCATTGGTAGCTATGGCTCATATCGCAGTTATGGTACAATTGGTGGCCCGTCGCTTATTCGACATCGACCGTCCGTTATTCGAATAGCGCCAGGCCAGACGGAGGAGGAAGCGGCCCAAGAAGAAGATGCTGCCTATGGCGAGGAGCAGCCGATCTTGGTCAAGGAGGTGAAGCAAGGGAACAAGGTTGTTCTGACTGTCGACGGCCAGAGCACCTTGCCCCAATCCATCTTTAATTCCATCAATGCCATCATTGGCGTTGGACTGCTGAGTTTACCGCTGGCCTTTAAGATGAGCGGCTGGGTTCTTGGACTTGTCATTCTCACGGTGACTGCAGCCGTCACAGGGCACACGGCCAATCTGCTGGCCAAGTGTATGGACTACGATGCCAGTCTCATTACCTACTCTGACCTGGCATATGTTTCGTTTGGTACCAGAGCTCGTATCATTGTATCGGCCTTGTTTACCATTGAGCTCATTGCGGCTTGTGTTGCCCTCATCATCTTGTTTTCTGACTCGCTTGCCCTGCTGCTTCCCGGCTTGGCAAGTGTGGAAGTGTGGAAGTGCATATGCGCCGCCATCACTCTTATTCTCAACGCTCTGCCTCTACGCTGGCTGAGCTATACTAGCATCATTGGCATCTTTTCTACCTTTTGCAGTGAGCCCACCTCTATCTTCTCATATCTGCAGTGTTGGATCAATACTGACTCANNNTTTCTCACCGTCGTGTGCGTTGTCATTGCTGATGGCCTCATCAAGCCGGATGCCCCTGGCTCCTTGTGGGAACCTGCTGCTACACATCTTTTCCCTACGAACTGGTTGGCACTGCCTCTGGCATATGGCCTCATGCTCAGCCCATGGGGAGCTCACTCTGTCTTTCCCTCGGTAAGAAGACCTCCCTATACTTTACATCGTNNNGCTTCTCTTGATTTCNNNCATTGCAAAAATCAGATTTATCGAGATATGCGCCACCCTCACAAATGGGGCAAAGGCGTTGCCGTCACATTTTCGTTTTCCGTACGTGTATCCCCTCAATTCCTCTCTCTGTTTCACTTTAAAATAAACNNNCTCACGCCCCAACTACAGTACGTTCTAGACACCTGCCTCGCCATCGTCGGCATGCTCATG
This sequence comes from Trichoderma sp. BMH-0061, assembly GCA_030015385.1. Lineage (NCBI taxonomy): Eukaryota > Fungi > Ascomycota > Sordariomycetes > Hypocreales > Hypocreaceae > Trichoderma > Trichoderma sp. BMH-0061. Next base: position 2,558,466 of record JARWZN010000005.1, read on the forward strand.
TTCGGCGACGGCATCGGCGAGGCCATCACCAACAACATCATCAGGAGCTCCAGCTTCCCCAAAGGCCTCACCATCTTCATGTGCATCTGCGTCACCATCATCCCCCTGACCAAACTCCCGCTCAACGCTCGCCCCCTCATCACCACCGCCGACGTCCTCTGCGGGCTTCATCACCACCACCACCATCATCATCATTCCTCCAACGGCGCCGAAGACTGGAAACCCGCCTTTATTAGGTCCTGTCAAAGGACCCTCGTGCGCGTCGTAGTCGTTCTCATCTTGCTTGGCATATCTATCCTCTTCCCGGCGTTTGATTCCGTCTGCGCATTCCTTGGTGCGGCGCTGTGCTCGCTCATCTCTATTATCTTGCCCATCTCGTTTTACCTGAAGCTTTACGCAAAGGACGTTGAGACGAGGGAACGTCTTGTGCTGTATTGCTTGCTGGTGGTGTTTGGTGTGTTTGGCCTTATTGGCACGGTGTTTACGTTTTTGCCAAAGGAGCTCATTGGCGCAGAGTGATTTTTGTTTTTTTTCCTTTATATATATCCATCCATGGCGTGGTATATGTTGGTTTTGTATATTGGGTCATGGCATTTAGCATTTTCCGGGCATTTACGATACAGTTCCTTTGTTTCTTGTCAAGAGGAATTACTCATCTAGGTTGTTCGAAATATATCAGAGCGTGTTTTTTACTTTGATCACTATAAAGCATAAGCTCTTTATTTGGCATAAGCTTTCCACCTTGAAACATCTTTAAGTAGACGACGTTTCTCATCTAGTGCAATTGAGTTCATTAGCGTAAATCCGCAAAGCAAAAACTCCTTAAAGCCTCAAAGACTATATATAGATGCCATCTAAGTCATGATCCAAACATCAGCTCAAGTCAATACGTATAGGTATATATAGCATCGACGGCATACCTCAAGTCACATACACTTCATAAACGAATCATGAACATCATGCCACAACTGACGTAAGCTGGAATGCTCCCATCCCCATCTTCCATCTTACGAAATACATCACAGTGCACAGGAAAACTTATAAGTGAGTGGGTAACCTCTGGTATGTTTTATTATGTTAAATAAGTGATACGCAGAAAGCGAGTCAAAGCCTATATCGTCCCTCCCCGGCACAAAAGCAAAAGCAAGCAGTGCCCCTCAAAGTACTCTAACCAAAAAGTAAACCAACCATGAAGATCCAAATCCAAATAAATCGCCGTCTACAATGCAGATCCCCCAAGTAAAAGGAGGCTCGATGCAGAGACGGCAAACCATTTTGTTGTTGTTGTTTTGCGTTCTCCATGATCCTGGTCTAAGTGCTCCAAGAAAAACTGCTCCCAATTTTTCAACTTCTTCCATGCCAGCAATAAAACGATGGCGGCGATAACCACGATTGGTGGTTGAGAAAGCCCCAAACAAGAAAAGGGAGGCCCCCTTACCAACCACCAACCCACTCAACATCTCCCAGATCGGTGCGCCTATCCTTGCGCCAGTTCCAATCTTTGGCCTTAGTCCAAGAATTTTCCTTGAGGCGATCCTTGCTCCAGCCCTTTCCATAATTGTTGTGTAAAGTATTGTTATTGTGAGAAGTAGAAAAATGATCCCAAACGCCCGCTTCATAATATTTGTTGTTGTTATTGTTGTTGCTGTATCCAAACCCGAAATGACGACGCTGCTTCCAACCGGGGCTTTTCTCCGGCTCCATGCTGATATTCTGGCCCCTACGACGCTCACCAAGCGCCGCCCACTTGTCAATGTTGCCGCGCTTGGACGGAGGCGAGTAGCGCGGCGTGATAGTAAAGGCCTGGTGCTTGGTGGGCGGCGCGGCCTCGTGAAAAAGAAACCATCTGCAACCAAATCATCGTCCACATCCCCCTTGATGTCGTGAGCCGCGGGGACGGGCTCAGACTTTGGCACCGAGTGTTCGTTGGTGCTCTCGTGGCTCCAGGTGCGCGAGTTGAGCTCCTGGAGAGCGTTGACTCGCTGTTGCGACTGCTGCTCCTCTTCCTCGTCCTCATCCCACATGTCGCTCCAGCTCTTGGAAACCGTGTCCTTCTGCATGCCAAAGACGGTGGCCATGGAAGGGAACGGCTTGCCCATGGCGATGGGCAAAGATCCAGCAGCGGGAGAAACCTTCTTGGGCAGGGGAGGAGGGCGAGTGATGTTAAAGGCCCGCATGCGAGACTCAATGATGCGTGTGTCCAGGATGGAAGACGACGGGGTCTGCACATAGGCGGAGCACCAGTCGTTTGTCTCACCCGACTTGGAGAAGAGGTCTTCGCTGTAGCTCTCGTCATCAGGGATGGCGCTGAGCTGGCGACGATGAGCAGGAGTCTCATTAAGCGCCTTGGTCCACGGGAAAGCGCCTCCATCAACGTGTGGGGTTTGGATCGACGGAGTACGAAGAGGCTCACGATGGGCGGATGCAATAGTAGGGTTCTCAGCACCGCAAAAGTCGTCAAGGCTCTCGTCCTCCGTCGTAAAGCTCACAACGCGAAGGAGGGCATCCCGCGCACCCTCAAGGGAACGCTTCCTGGGATCCATGTTCATGCACTGCACGATGACCTCGTAGGTGTCCTGGGACATGCTAGGGAAGACATCAAAGAGGCTCTGCTTGTCACGAGAAAAGTCAAGGAACAGAGGGTCAGACTCGGTGGGGGTAGTGAAGGGGTTGCGAGAGAAGAGAATGTTGAGGAGGCAGATACCAATGGCCCAGATGTCGGCCTCGGCGGGCGAGTATCCAGCACCGGCGGAGTCGAACTGCTCAGGGGCCATGTACCTGTCACTGCCAACGGTGGTCTCATAAGACCACTTGTCGGTAGTCGCAAGGCCAAAGTCACCAAGCTTCATGGCACCATCTTGAGTGAGGAAGATGTTCTCAGGCTTGATGTCGCGGTGATAGACTCCCTTAGAGTGGATAAACGCGACAGCATCGACCAGCTCGAGCATAAACTGGCGAACATGCTCGGTCTCAAGGGGTCCATGACCGTTGCGGATGGCCTCATAGAGGTCGCCCTGAGCGCAAAACTCCATGACCAAGAAGACGTGCGCATCAGTCTCAAACGTGTCGAGCAGGTTGACGATGTTGGGGTGCGATCCGAGGCCGTTATGCAAAGCATACTCCTCAGATTGGTCGTCAACGGCGAATTCGAGACCGATGTCGCAAGGGGCTGACTTCTTGGTCAGGCACTTGATGGCGACAACCTGGTTGGCCACGGTATCCTGAGCCATGAAAACCATACCAAAAGAGCCATGGTTGAGTGGTGAGATGGTCTGGTAGCGACCTCCATCAAGGAGGAGGCCACCAGTGAACTTGTTCCTCAAGCATTCCATGCTGAAAAAGGTTGAGATGGGAAAAATAAAATAAAATATAAGATAAAAGGGGGAAGTCGAGATGAAAAGAGACGAAAAACAAGACAAGCAAAACTTATTTATACAGGCGTTTTGTTTGGTGACAAGATATGTAAAAACCGATATATGCCTTTCTCTTTTATCGTGAATCAAAAAGCAGCCTTTGTGTAAGAGAAGCGTTCGACGTTTCTATACGCAAGGTTGCAATGAGGCGAAGTAAGGAGAAGAGACGAAAAAGAAGACTGCTCGAAAAAGAAAAGCAGTTGAAGAATCGAATAACAGATAACCGAAATGTACAAGCCGTTAGACAAAGAAAAGAGGTAATACGACAGGTGTAGCCACGTATGATATTTGTTGGTTGTTTGGTGTGGAAGTGTTTTTGGCGGAGTGTAGTAGTAGTAGTTTTATCAGGTGCGCATTGGTTGAGAGATTTCAAAAAGAGGTAATGAAAAAAGAAGAAACAAAGGAGATGCGAAGTGATGAAGAACCGTGGCCAAAGATGCCGAAAGCCGGCTTGCGTATAGAGAAGAAAGTTTAGAAGAGATGGGAGATTCGTTATGATAGCATCGAGGTCGCGTTATGAAGGTTGTGCGTAAATGAACGACTGGTGATGATTATTGGTTGCTTGTATCGGAAAAGAGAAGACGGCGAGGGTCGGATCCGTCGAGTCGAGAGAGGTAGGCGAGTTGAGTATGGTGTTGAGAGGAGTGACAAGTCAAGGAGAGTGAAGCAACGTGGCGGACCAACCAAACTGGCGGCCGGAAGCGGAGCGTAGCTCTCGCTGAAAGGGGGTGACTCAATCAAGGCGACGAAGATTGTACTGGAGTCGCGAGCGCAGTTGAGCCGAAGAACTTTTGGGTGAAAAAGCCGCTGTTGAGAAAAGAGGCTTGTGCCTTATCCGCCGTGTGACTCGATGAAGATTGACTGAAGATGTCGAGTGCGGGCCGAGACCGGGGGTGGTATGACGAGAACGGCGGGAGGCTGAGTGCCGAGGCAATAGAGTAGAAATTGGCGACGATATAGTTTGCGGCGAAGCAGTGACAGACAGGACAGTAACACGCTGACAGACGGAAAGCTTGTTGCGGCGTCGAGAATGTCAAGTAGACAAAGGCGCTGATGGACCGCTGTAAGGTTCTTGCAGGGCAAAGGGACCCTTCTTTCTCTCGTCGACTGTATCAGGGGATCGGTCGGGATAGTTGACGGGACTTGCGAGCGGATCGTCTCGGGGTGGCGAATTGAGAGTTTGGAGTCAATGCGAATGGGCGCAATGGCAGAGTTTCGGGGACGACGAATAGAGTTGAGAGAGACGCAAGCTCGAGGAGAAAGAAGGCCTTTGAGGTTGGAGGACAGCAGTGCCAGGGGGGAAGGAGGAGGTGATGGGGGAGGGAATGAAGAAGTAATGTAGGAACAGGAAGGGTGAGAGAGAGGATGAAAAGGGAAGACTGGAGACAGACTGGGGATGAGTAAATGGCCGGTGGAAGAGAGTGGAAGCACGGGGGTGTGCACAAGAGCCACGAGAACCTGCCAGCAGCAGCGCTGGGGGGTGGGGCAGCGCACTAGCCCGCTACCAGCGTCCCATTCAGCGAGCGCTACAGGGCGCTACTTGCAGGTCAACAACGGTATCGGTACAGTTAGCACGCAGCCTACAGTGCCTTATGGTACAGCGCTTGGTTGGACTTGGTAGGAGGATTGATATCCGTTAATCACTAGTGCGAGTACTGGGTACCTGGCCATCGGCGTCGTGCATGCGGCGGTGCGGGTGCAGCCTGGACACGAGTACGGGGTACTCGGTACTCGGCGGTCGGCGCAGGGTCCTGGCACACACCTCGTTTTTAGGCAGGACTCGTACAAGTACCTACAGTACTCGATTGGAGTGCTCAGGACCACGTTGCAGCATTGAGGTTAATGTTGGGTATCAGTACGAGCTCTGGGCTTTGTACACGGTGTTTGGGGCCCATGCAAGTACTCCGTGGCGCATACTGAGTACAAGGCCGCCGTGCACCGTGCGCGCTCACGAGCTCAATCGTTGACTCTTTTGCTTCCGGCTGCGGCCTCGCCATCTTTGTTGGGCTCTGCTGAGAGAGTCACGCGTGGTCAGTTGCGGAGCACCGTGCGGGCTTTTGCACTTTGGATTGCACCACGCATCCCGCAGGTTCCCGGGCCATGCAGTTTAGATCTGCTGCGCTGGGCACAAAAGAGAGATGGCGAGGTACCAAGCGTGTGTCCAGATGGTACAAGCGCAACAGCGGCTGCTTGGTACTCGTGGTAGGTACCCGATAGGGCCTAATCGGGTTGGGGAGTCGCGGAGTACTCCGTGGTGGCAGCAGTTTTGCGCTGCAGGATGCTCGCATGTACAGCAAGTGGTACTAGGTACTTTCTGCAGGTCAAGTACAGATTGGTCTTATATCAGGCCACGCATAGACTGACGATTCGGTACAATCTTCACGGCCTGCATGCCTTCACGATGTTCACCCGTATCGGTGTGCGCTGAATGGGACCACGCAATGGCTTGGGTTTCTTACAACATGCGCCGGAATCGCTGCATGAGTCGCATAGCGGTCCATTGTAAACGTAAACATCAATAATTCGTACAGTACTATTACGAGTATGTAATGCTGCTTGTTGATGACGAACAACTTTAGAGTCACTTGGAATGAGAAAGCGGATTGAGTTGTTTTAGTCACCTCCCAACAGGCAAGTCGCAACTGTTAGCGTTTTGGCCGAATGGTGACGTGCCACGCTAGCAGCAGTGCCAATAGAAGTGCCAATATCGACCGGCGCTGACAAACTTGACGCCTCCCCTGGATTAGTGGCCAATGTAGAGGTTCATGTTCCATTTGCGTCCAGCAACGCAGTCACGCCAGGTGGCGGTCCCCACAGACGACGAAATGACGAGGGTCTGCGTGACTGGGCCGTGCCGCTGCTGCTTTGGGCCACTGTGCAGCTTAACAATTTAGCAGCAGCATCGTCACCACCTTAGTATCCCTATCGATTCGCTCACCTTACAGCACTCACAGGTGGTGCCAGTAGCGTCTGACTTCACCGCACGGACGGGCATCAATGCAAGTTACTCATCCTTGGGGAACCCAAGTCCGCAATCCGGAGCACACCCTCAGCCAGGCGACCCAAAGATGCGATGCGTGCCGCTGCCAATCGCCAGTCTTCGGGCCAGCATCACCGGGGGGTCTGTATGTACGAGTATTCGTATGTACACGCACACGCATATGCACTTGTACGTGTACATGCTGGAGTACATGTCATGTTCTCTCGCTGCAGGATCGCTTGTTGTCTGTCCATGTCGCATCTCGGCCGCGGATCGCCATCCGTCCACGTCGCGGCTCGACAAGTCGAAACAGACAGGCAAAAAGGAAGAAGAACATGACAGCAGTGCTGCGTGGCACCAATTGAGATGCATATCGTTTCTTTCTGCTTTCGTCCCCGCGTTTATTTTGCCCGCAACAAGCGCTGAGATACAGGGTCTCATAGTCATACAGGGTCGAGGGCACACGACATCAATCAATCAATCCAAACGGGGCTGCAGCTCTTGGTTACTGATACGACTATTGTTTGCTTCTCACGCTAGACTTGCTAGCCAGCACCCAAAGTTGAGCTACCTACCTATCTCGCATCCCGTGTTCCCAAATGTGGTAGCGATGATCGCAGATGCTAGACAAAAGGTAAGATACGAAGTGGTAGCAGAAGCTTGAGATTATCTGGCCAATCCCTCCATCGCATATCTTTTACTGTACACACCTCTACAGCACTGTGCCTCGGTGGCAGAAAAGATGGGCATTGCATAGCCTCCATCTTCATTTACAACGGCTCTCCCCTCCACCCCCTTCTTCATTCTCTTCCTACTCGCACTATGTATATGATAGCCGACGCAGCCGCGCTTCATACGGAGTACATTGGGTCGCCATACAGTACGAGTACATATCGCTCTGCGTGCGGTTGCCCGTCAAGGTACTCGTACAGGTAATTAGACTTTCTGCTATATATGTCGTGATTGACGAGATTGGCCTCTCTGCGCAGTGCCAAACCCGCGGACCTGGACAGACAGTACCTCGAGCACTGGTACCTCCGCACCCCCGTCTGCGATGCATCTCGGTTGCAGCCAAGAGGGGAGACGAGAAACAGAATACCCTTGGCCCAAGTACCTGCCGGATCCTGCGCAGATTGTCGAAGCAACATTGGACCCGGACCGGGTTTCTGCGTTTCATGTGCACAGGTATGTCCCAATGCCGGACCTGATTGGACCGAGACATGATTATGTTTCTTCCTCTCGTACTGTATCGTATCGTAGAGAAACTTGGGGGTTTGATACTGTATACTGTACACAGTACATGTTCGTTTCGTGCCTTGTGCAACCCTTTGTCCGGCTTGTCTCGACTTTGCGTCCAACCACGGCGGCAGATCTGGTGCACTGTTGGACACCAGAAACTCGAAACAAACGAGTTCATGTACTCCCCAGCCATTGGCACCGGCAGTGTTTCACATTCGGAGCGCCATGTCCAGGGAGAGAGAGCAATCAAGCCACCTTTTCTGCACGGTCTGGAGCATTGGAGCAAGATACTGTAAGGGAGGGAGACTCAGACATGATGCTGTTTTTGCCATTCTTCAAGGGCGAGTGAACCCTTGGTTATAGAATTTTCCATTTATGGCACGGCTGTGCAATTATCGGACCATTGCGTGAAAACAGAAAACCGAAGAAATGACGAGCGAAGCCTGCATTGGAATGCCCGTTTCGCAGCGCTGCCTCGGGTTTCTGGGGGAACAAGATGGAAGCCAACAAATAGCCAAAATAAGGCCCGTCCATGCATGCGCCTTGACTGGCACTGGGCGTTGGGCAGGCATTGGCATCTTCGGCCGGCTAAAGTAAACAAAAACGGCGCTTCAATTGGTTGCCTTGGACGCATCCAGGAATTGGCCCCCTTTTGATTGATTTTCGTTTTTTGAGCGCAAATCAATAACTCGCAGCTGTTGATCCGTATGTGCGAGTTCACTCATACTCGTAAGTACAGATACCTACCTGCTTGTTGCTGGAGAAAGTGACAGCATGGATGCAGCTGCAAGTACGGAGACGGAGACGGATTATGATTATGGGGTCTGCACTTTAATGCCGGAAGCAAATCGCCGTCCGTCCAGGTACACCGGAGTCTGCAAGTACCTGATAATTTCAATCCCAATTCATTATGCCCAGACTCCCTTATTACCCAGTCAGTATCCAGTGTTATTACCCACCGCAATACGCAACACGCAATCATCCAGTCTCTTCTGTCAACGTGTCCTGTCCTAAAATTGGGTGAGTCGAGAGTTCAATGGAACTTTCCATCACGGCACGCTCTCATTCCACAGTCGACCCAGCGAACAGTGGCAATCACTCAATTGCCGTCATAGGGGCCCAGTATTGATATGTTCTGTGCTCCATAGATAGATAGATAGATAGCACGAACTTACAATCACGATGGAGCACGCAAGAAGGTGTCCATCCATTCTGTTGTTACTCACAGTGCAGTGGGCTCTAGTGCCGCTGTCGGCGGATAAACAATGCGGGCACGGCGCTGTAACCACTAGCATGCCCGCTAGCACCATCAAGCATCAATCAATCAATCAATCGACGGGTGTGGTTCTCTCCCCCTGGATGTTGCTGTCTTGTCGCTGATCTGAATGGCGAGCTTTTTCGCTAAATGAATGCGCAAAGTGGTGTCATCCTTTGCAAAAAGCAAGCAAACATACGGAGTACACGTTTTTTGATCCATCAAGGTCCAGCGCGACATTCCTACCCCCTACTGGTCACAAAGTACTCCATTACTTGCATGAAAATCCTGCTTTTTACCCTCGTGTAAATAAGAGACTAGGGGCTCAAAACGTCGCCCTGGCAAAGCGATAGAACAGCAAAGAAGCACAAGAAAACAAAAAGCCCACAGCAAAAGAGAGACAGAGAAGAAGAGAAAAAACCTCCCTGACCGCCTTCCAAGAGGCTAAAGTCGTCGAAAGGTGCTGCACGCTGACGCACCTCAATGCGCCTCTAATGCAACCCTCATGCATGCAGGCTACCCCGAATGATACTACTCGTGCTTCTTTGTCTCAAGTCCAACAACCACACACACACACAGCAGCAAGCAGCACCAGAAGACAGACCCAGACCCCCTAATTAATTCGAGCCAGGAACTAGCCTAGACCACTGTACTGTAGAGTGCTGTATCGTACTACGAAAGGGTGTGGCCCCCGTCAATGTGCGTCGGGCTCTAGGGTAGCAGGGCCGCTTGGCACCAAAGAGGCAAGTAGGAGCAAAAAGTACCCAAACAATGACGATTGCTCGCCCGATTGAGGGGGAGAGAAAAGAGGTAAAGAGTGTGAGAAAAAAAAGGGCTCCATCGTAGGAAAATTTTCCCATTCCCGCTGGTGCCCCTGGACCTGTCTTTTTTTCTCTCTCAGCTACAGTTTATTACGACTACGCTCTTACTAAACACTGCAACCCCAGCCTTGCCGACTCCCGCTACTCTCTCGGTTTCTTTTTTCTTTGGTACGAGTACGTAAAAAAAGACTGCACTAGAATATTCCGCAGGCTGGCTGTCCCCTCACCGCCTGCATCTCTCAGTGTCCCTTGTCAAGTAGTTTCTCAGCTAATAAAAATAGACAAGACAGAAAAGACAGAGCAAAAGAGATGGCTGCTGAGACAGATTTTGGCGAGTTCCAAGTCCTCCTGCTAGACATTGGTATGGCGCCCCCTCCCCCCACTTACCCCGGGCTGATCAACGTGGCCAGCGACGAGCTGCGCGAATTCGCATCACGGGTTGCCCTTTGCTTCTTGCTCGCATCTTCCTCTCATGTCCCTCACGTCCTCTTCGCCTGCTGATTGCTTATCGCGCAACCTTCACTCATGCAGAGGGCACCGTCTGTCCCATCTCCTTTGTCAAGGATGTCTTGGTGAGTTCTCCCTTGGCTGGCTCTCATTCGTCCCCCGGCGACGGTCTGGATTCGCTGTCCCGTCAATCGCCGCCGGCCATCCCTGTCCGGCAGCCAATCGAGTGGCGATGTGCAAGACTAGACCACCCTTGCCTTTCCCCAACACGACACCTAGCTTCCTGCTCAACCACCTTATGCGCGCATAGTGCTGGTGCTGCTCTTCATTGCTGTACTCGTCCACTCGTCTCTGTCCCGTCCCGTCCCAAACGCCGTGGCTGACTTTGAATGGGCCCTGCGCCGTGTCTCTCCTCACTTCAGTTTCCCTATGCCCTCGATGTCCTGCCCACGTTCTTGACTGAGCAGTGGGATGAGTCGAGCTTTGCCGAGTACCGCAACGCTTTCCCCGAGGAGTACCGCAACGACCGCAGTGCCTTTGAGGCCCACGTTCGGGACCTCGTCGCCCGAGATGCCAAGGCTTCGTACCTAAAGGCGCTCCAAGGGTACCTCTGGAAGAAGGGGTACGAGTCCGGAGTCCTCAAGGCTCCACTGTTCCCTGACGTGCCGCCTTTCATCACCAATGCCCATGCGGCCGGCCAGAAAATCATGATATACTCGTCCGGATCGGTCCCGGCCCAGAAGTTATTCTTTGCTCACACGACCGCCCAACCNCCCGACATGAGCGTCCTTATTTCTGACTGGTTCGACACCGTCAATGCGGGGCCCAAGACCGACGTGGCTAGCTACACCACTATCCTGTCTCACTATCCGGACATCAGCCCCGCACGTTGGATCTTCCTGAGCGACAACCTCAACGAGGTGGACGCTGCTCGCCAGTCGGGCATGCACAGTGTCCCGGCCGTCAGACCGGGCAATGCACCGCTGCCGTCCCATCACCCGTTGACTGAGTTTGCCCTTTCCGAGTTCACTCCAGTCTCTGTTGCACAGGCCGCAGCTGCTATTGCATCCAAAAAGTCGGCCTGAAAGATAGAAAGCCCGTTGGGGATTGGTAGCTCGACTTTCAACACTCAAGCAAGTTTCCCTTCGCCGTACTCGTAAATACCCCCCACGAGTCAGTTGATGGCGGGGAAAGAATCCGGTAGTCAGGTGTTCAACATCGCATATTTAGATGACGGCAGCTTTCGTGCAAGTATGTGCTGATATGTCGACAAATTTTGGCCAGCTAAAAAGGAAGCATTGCTATTTGACTGGGTCGCTTGTGAGATCAACCATGCGGGGGACTAGTTGACCGCCATCTCGACGCTCGGTTGGAGGTTTCGACCGGCTTGGGGGTGTGTGGGAGGGGGAGAGGTATGTAGGGAGGAACTTCCTAGGCGGTCAGTGTGTGGCTTGCTTCTTCTCCAAAAAAGACAACCAAAGAGAGCAGTTCTTTGCCGAAAGTATCTTGACACTCCGCACCCGATTTTGTTGGGCCCTAGTGCATGAAGCTGTTCGTCGAAGATGCCGCATACCGAGTTGGGAGCTGTGTCGTGATCCGAAGCTTCCTGTCCGTCAGAAGATAGACCAATCAGGTCTTTGGCCCTTTGAGAGTCATGACGAAGTTGTTTCTGGTCTTTCCTGGGTTGACTTCTTGCTTTGGGAACGTCAGGCCTTCCTTTACCACTCCGGCGACTCTTCTCCATAAGCTGTAGGCCAGCTTCTGTGTCTTCTTGCTCCTCACTCTCGTGTAACAAAGCGCAGCCATCAGCTCGTCAAACTTGTCATCCGTAAAGTACCGCGAATTATCGACACAGCTCCTCGGTAGAACGACGAAGAGACAGGGAAAAAGAGGTTCGGTAGTAATCGTGGTATCGGTATCGGCCCGGAGAAACGACAGCGTTCGTAGAAGCATAGCGCCACGGCCGATAGCATCGGGCACGAAGTTGAGAACCAAGCTCAGGGAGATGATATCGAATGGGCCCTTGCCATTTTCAGGCAACGGCCTCTCCATAAAGTCCTGCTGCTGAATGCCCGGTTCCTGGCTGTTCAAGTCAATGTGCTCAACGTTGAAGATTTTGCTGGTTGAACATGCGTTTCGGGTGCTCAATGCCCCGACTTCGAGCATCTGCAGAGGTCGAGTTTGCTTCTTGAGCTCATCCAGCGGGAGCCATTCCATGAGAACCTTTGATGTGTCACCTCCTCTGTCGATGCTTTGTCCCTGTAGGCTGGCCTTTTGATAGTGATCCAACCCTCCCAGACTCTCGAGCTCAGCTGTGACCTTGGCTTCTGTTGCCTTATCTCCGGTTCTGATGGCCCTTGTTCGAGTCTTTTCCAGCTGATGGTGCTTGTTGATCAGTGTCCTGCTTGCTTTGCGAGTCATAGAACGCGATGGTGTGGCAAGCGGTGGCCGGCCTTGGGCGAGACGAGTTAACGTCTTTTTCTTCTTGACGACCATGATTCCTGATGTTGTGGGAGAAGATGTTCCCGGTATCTTTGCCAGGTAGGAAGATATCCTGGCTTTGAGGATGAGCTGCTGTTGATGAGCAGAATGAGCTTCGTGGTGACACTCGCACCAATTCCAATATCACGGACAGCTGCTGACAAAATAACGAAATGACGCCTGTGATCCTGGCTGTGGCATAGCTAGCCTTTCACCGTTGAGGTTGCATCGTGTAATTAAGCCTCGGACCGATAGTTTCTGCATTCGAGGTGCTGCGTTCAGAGTTTCGACGCCTCAGCGTGCAGACAAAATGACCATCTGGCCGAAATGATGAGAATGGCCATATTGAACACACTTTTTACTTATAAATACTCATCCGAATGCGGTTAGCACATTTGGCAAAACCTATGAATGATGCTCGTGGATGAAAGTCACATGATTTTTCCACTGAACAGGCCAATCACAGCGCACGCTTGCTGGAGCCCTAATTTTTTTTTCAATTTCGCCCACACTGGCGGATTAATCTACCTCACGTAGCTGGAGAGACTTCTTTTCCCTTCTCTTTTTTTTTTTTTGCTTTCACTATTCCGATAAGTCGACAACTCCTCAACCGCACAATCCCTTTCCGTGCAAATTCGACACCAAGCCGATACAATGGCCCCCGCTAACAAGAAAGGTACGACTTGAAAGAGAGTCTTGTTGTCGTCGACGGAGCCGAAAGCCATCAAACCGTTTTTGCGAAGCGACGATACACACACAACACAAAATGCTCTCCCCCAATCTCCGCGCAAGCATCATGCAGCAGCAGATTTTGCGAGTTCTGAATAAGAGCGATTGCTGATGCGTCATGTTCATGTAGCTGCCGCCAAGGGCTCCAAGCAGGCCAACGCCGCTGCCAAGGCCGCCCTCAANGGGTGTAAGNNNATTCTCTTTTTTGATATAAATCGCAGAACAAGGAAATCGNNNAAGGCAGTTTTCGCTAACAAGACATGCTTTGATGTACAGACTCACTCCTCCAAGAACCGCAAGGTCCGCCTGACCACCTCTTTCCACCGCCCCAAGACTCTGGTCCTGTCCCGCGCTCCTCGCTACCCCCGCAAGGCCATCAACCACGTCCCCCGTCTTGATGAGCACAAGATCATCATCCACCCTCTCAACACTGAGAGCGCCATGAAGAAGATGGAGGAGAACAACACCCTGGTCTTCATCGTCGATGTCAAGGCCAACAAGGCCCAGATCAAGCTGGCCCTCAAGAAGCTCTACGACATTGACACCGTCAAGATCAACACCCTGATCCGGTATGTTTTGTTCAAGGTTCTGCCTTATGATGAAGAGGAAATTGTACTAATTCAATTTATACCTGACGGCTCCAAGAAGGCCTACGCCCGCCTGACCCCCGATGTCGATGCCCTCGACATTGCCGCCAACAAGCTGTCCCTGGTTTAAGCTGGATACTTTGTTGAGCAGAGGTCGTTTTTTTCTTTAGTCTTTCTTTTTTCTCGGCAACGGAATTGGTCTGGTCTTGAATGCGTGCGCACAACACAAAAAAGCATGGGCATCGGAAACTATGGGAGTTGAAGCTTTGTCACTTATCGGATCGAAATTATGATACTATATGCAAAGACAAGCCGGTCCATCCACGTACCGAATTTCGGGGAAAAACAAGAGAGAGAATAAATGAAGACGGGAAGTGATGACAAGTTTCAATGTTCGCCATGATACGGTTCCATGTTTGATTTATGTTTCCATTCTCAGCACTGCGTAGTTCAACAGTGCAAGCCCAAGTAATGTAATCCCATCATCCTCAAACTCACAACCTTTCTCAATGGTTCTCCACGTTGGGACAACTGGATCAAATAGAAGGAAGAATGTTCTATTCCCATTCCACATAGCCATAGCCATATCCATATCCTCATAGCACAATACACAGCATCATACATAATCGTACAACCCACCCCCAATTCCAACCTCAAGTTCCCCGTCCACTCGTCTGTTATGACCGCATGTTATTCAAATGCTTCATCGTCAAAAAATTAATATCCAAAAACCGATCCACGCAATTCGCCAAACACCCTTCCTCGCCCTTCTCAAGCTTCGCGCCCTTGATGTTGCCAGTCACGCACTTTTTCCAGCAAATCTGCGTCAAGTTGTGCGTCTCTACAAATCCTCTCATTAGCAGCAGCAACAGTAAACCATTCCCACTCTCTCTGGTAATTTAGAGGGAGAGGGAGGGGAGAAGGAAGGAAACGTACGGGCTTGAATCTGCGACCGCTGCTGCTCATTCGCAAGAAACTGGCGCAGCTCCGTCTTATCTTTATCGTTGAGCTTTTCGAGATCGAGGTTCTCGATTCCAGTCTGTGCGGCGTTCATGGCGGGCAACCAAACGTTTATCGTAATATCGTCAATCAAAATTGAGTCTCTCTTGAAAAATAAATGTGACCGCAAAGAACCGGAGTGTGTTTGTTGTATGAAGGAAGCGGTAAATCCGGGGCTTGTATGTAGAATTGATTTGAATGCGGGAGGCTGATAATAATTTTTCCTTGCTTTGGAGTTTGGGCCAATGGTGGTGTAGTGTTGGAGGTTTGGGTGGACGAATGGGAGGAGAGGGATTTGTCTCCACTCTGGGATCGCTTGAAATGCCTTCAATAGAGAGATGAAGATGAAGAAATTGGACTTGTACAGATTCTTAATTCTATATCCTAAGAAGAAAAGAGATATTGTGGTTGGTTTTGCTGTTCTACCACAAGCTCTCGATGTAGATGAAAATGACAAATGTATGTATATGCATAATGAATTCAAACTATTATATCACAAGCAAGGCTATAATCATGACCGCACGCCTCAGAATGCTTCCCGAGTCTATGATGCCAATTCTACCCTAACAACGACCAATGAATAAACAAGAAAACGTAACAAGAAAAGACAAAACAAGCAAGACAAAAACAAGCAAAAAAAACACAAAACTAAACCTCCCCTTTTATGTACCAGACCGCTACATACAACTCTCGTCCTTTATATCCAGCGCTTCAGTCTCGCCACGGTAATCATGAGAATGCAGAGAACAGCCATGAAGCCGATGACGCCAAAGAAGGGACCGAGGCTTTCGCCCCCTCCAAACGGCACCTTGACGTTCATTCCAAACACACCGCTGACCAAGTTGAGCGGGACGAGGATGGATCCAAGCATGGTGATCTTGCTCAGCACTCGGTTCGTGTCGGTACCCTGGGAGATGCTGTTGATGGACAAGGTGGCCAGGTAATTGCTGTGGGCACGAGACAGAATCTTTTCAAAGTGGCCCAAGTTGGTCGCCATAGTCACAACGTGATCCTGAATGTCACCAAGGTACATGCCAATGTCCATGTGCGGCGTTACTTGGTAGTTTTCGTTACAGCGCTTGGTGAATCCGCGCAGGACGTCAGCCTTGCCGCCCAAGAGTCGCAGGAGGGCCATGCAATTCTTCCGCACCCGTCCAATAGACCGGAGGAACGTGTTTGAATCGTCGTACCGCATGACAAACACTTCGTCTTCTATGGCGTCGGCTTCAAGCTCAATTTGGTTGATGACAGGGGCGAAACTNATCAACAATGTTGTCACTGCCGCACATTGNNNGACTACNNNCATATTGAATGTGAAAAAAAGAGGCGTGGTGAAAACNNNCATCAAGGCATAGCAGATCCAGTCGCTGCTAAGAGAAACGTAGTCCTTAAGGGCCGTGATCCTCTTGCGCACCTCCGAAGCATGAGAGTTGGGCGTAAAGCTGAAGCTGAGCGTTCCCTCTCTGAACACAATGACATAGATGTTGAAAGGCTCGTATTCTTTCCCATCAGGTTCGTCCACAACATTAAACGACCGGAAGCACGCAAAATAGTACGACGGGAAAAGCTCAATCTTCTCTCGGGCTTCCTGAGTGACAATATCTTCAATGGTCAGAGGGTGAACGCCAAACGCCTTGCAAAGGCCGTACACTTCTGCCTTTGTGGCGTGGTTGACATTGAGCCACCAGACACCGCCATCCTCGTCCTCTGGAAGTTCAAACAGCCCTCGGATATCTTCTCCCGGTAGGACGAGATCGGCCATCTCTGCGGCGTGAATCGTCGACTCCCATGCGGAAGAGAAGAAGCTGAAGCGTGTGTTGTCAACCGGAGGCTTCTGCTGCTGGAGCTTGGGAGGAGAAACACCTTCCGAGAACACCTTCTCGTTAGACATGGAGTCGTCAGAGGGAACCTCGAGGATATCGCCGTCCACCGTCACCATCTGTGCCGGCTTCGGTAAAGTAGACGTGCGTCGCAAGTCCCTGAAGCTCTCTGAGGCTTGAACCTCTGCTCGGGCAGCTCGTTCAGCCCGCTCTTCAGCCATAAAGTCCTCAAGATACTCGAAATCGATCCGGAGGTCGTGCTGCTTGGGATGCTTCTCCTGGAGAGGATAGCAGACATCTTCTTCGGCGGTCTTGTTGGTCAAGAAGCTCCTGGCATCGGCTTCTCCAGCATTACTGCGATGGCTGCGTCGGCTAGAGATGGACATGGCACGGCCAAGGACTTCCTCAACCTCGTCCCTTCCTCCAGAAAAGGACATCTCGCGCTCTCTTCGTCGAGCCTCGGCGAACGCTTTGACCGAGTTAGGGGGCGAAATGGACCTACCATCCACCGACGATTCCACCGTTGGGCGGCGGCCGTGTCGCGGCGGAGGCTGGATATCTCCCTCTTCATCGAGGATGGCCTCTTCAAAATCACGGACTCTAACCGCCGCGTTGCCGGGCTCGGACTCGAGATGGCGAGCGCCGTACAAACTGTCGAAAGTTCCACGGCGCGGTCGCTCAGCTCGTTGAGCGGTTGAATGCTGTCGGTGGTCGTCAAGTTCAGGGACGGGGGCATCGTAGCCTCCCGCGTCGGGGAACGTTTCCTCGTGCTCAGACATGGTGAAGAATCTGGATCTGGTTTATCGAAGGGACAAGAGCGGTCTGAATCGAATCGAAACTAAACTAACACCGCGCAACTCGGACGAAGCCTGCTGGCAACTCTAAGGGTTCTTGGACATAGTTTGGCAATGGTTTCTCTGACGCTTTAAGCCTGGGACAGGCTGTCAAGAGCCCTCTCGGCGCGGCAGAGGCGCGCCGAGTAGTTGGTTTGGAACAAAACGAAGACCCCTGGGTCTGTAGATGGTATTTCCCCCGTCTTTTGTAGCTGATGGAGCTACGGTAAGAGGTGAAGGGAAAATGCGGATTGGCGAGCGAACAACTATCAGAAGGCCAACTTATGGGGGTTCTTTGTTGACTCCGCTATAGACCCAGCAGCCGGGTCCAAGGAGGGAGGGGAAGATAACGACCGGGAAGGCGAGTTGAGCCAACTTGAAGGTTTTCGGGGTAAAGTCTGCGATGCGCAGAAGCGAGGCTTTTCAGGGACCCTACGGAGGGTTTATGGCTGCACAGCGACTATGCGAGGCCTATCGAGCTATCGAATAGATGGCGAAAAATGGTCCTTTCTTTGAAGGATTGGTGGTGGTGAGTAAAAAGGAGATTCGAGTCTCGTCTCTTTTCGTTTGCGGCGAAGGGAAAAGGGCTGATGTGTGCGCCGCAAGGAGAAACGACGGGGTTTATACGCTATCACCTTAGCGAAAAAAAAGGACTTGATTTGTTAGAAAGGCCCGAGAACACGCGTCAAGGGCTGATTAAATTAGGGAGACAAAAGGCATCAAAAAATGGTGCCTTTGGCTGATGATAAAAAAGAAGAAGAGTTTGTAAAGAGAACAAAGCCAAAGAGCAAGGAACCCGTTATTAGCCTTTTGGGCGAGGAGACGAAATTTTCCCTTTTAGCGGTGCCCGCCGCCACGAAAACCAGCTGGTGGTCGCTAAGCTGGTTTGGCCAGACCGAAGAGCGCTGCGTTTTGGGGGCCAAAAAAACTTGGTGCTGAGGGGGAGAAATTTTTACTGTACGAAAGTCGGAGGACAAAGGTTCCGTGGTACTGGCTTGGGGCACTAGGGGAACGGACTTGGACTTGGGCCATGTTAAGGTTCTCACGTATATCATATGGCATTGTCATCCGAATAAGAGTATATTCTAGCTCGTCGCTCTCCCCTTGCCAGTACCTGCTACCGGCACTCAACGGTTTTCTCACTGAGCGCCACCCGGTAGCTTGTCGCCCAGGTCCGCGATCACGGCACGTTTCGGCCTGCCTATGGGGAGAACCAGGGCAATTTTGGGGGCATACGCAGGTGCAGGGCGGGATTAAATCGGTTTACGATGTTCTGATCGTATGTAACTTGTCGAGTAAACTCGATGCCAGGTCCAATAGGGCTGGTGATACACACAATCTTTAGCATGCGAGACAAGCATGTGAAAGTCCAGAACGCTTCTATTCGGACAACGGCACGGATCCTTAGTATGTATTGCTGTGTAATTGCCTCTCATCAGAGCTCCCTCCCCGGATGGAGTTTGCCGTGCAAGTAAAATAGCTCTCGAAAATACTCAATGGGCGGATGCTATCCCCCGAGAATGATCGCCCTCCATCACTTGCAGGAGCATTGGTGCTGTGCTACAAACATACCTACGTCAAGGTGCTCTGATTGCCACCGCAAGCACTGTGCGCTGCCAAGGTTCTGCATCATCTCCGCTGCTGGACGCATCCCTGCTTGGAAATGATGGATACGAAGCAGCCCATCTCTCGGAAGATTTGATGGACTGACCGAAAAAATCTCCTTAATATGTGCCCGAGTCAATTGCATCACAGCTGCAGAAGCTGTGCCCACCTGTTGCTTCAGCACGAGCACTTCATTGTTCTACATAGCTCTGGACCACATCCTACGATTCAGAGTCTACACTAAAATTTTATGAGACAGAAATAGCATCCACGAAATAATACGATGACTCAGTATTACATACCACATGTCACAAATACCAATACATGACACGCGCATATGTCGCTTAGAAAAAAAGGAAAAAGAGAAAAAGAGAAAAAATCCCGCCAGGATGCATCATCATGTCTTCCTTCAGACCCCAAATCCAAATGCAGTTGAGCAGTTCTAGGTTAGGTCACCAGCAGTGACATGAGCTCGCACCGCCACACTTCCCCAGGCTGAGGCCCCACCATCTTCCCAGTCCGGAGATTTGCGCCACATGCATCACCTCTAAAGACGTGTCTACTATTACGGGCATTCAATGCTCGGCAGACATCGTTACTGCTTCGATTCCGTGCTCGCCCGTCAAATCTCTCTGCGATATACCGCCCCCACCACACGATCCTACACGAGGAAAAGCGGATTGAATAAAGGCCGTCGAAGAAGAGGCGTCACGCAACATGGCAGAGGAGATCCTGGACAAAGTTCGGGATGTGGTGGAGGGCCAAATTGTCAGGACACCAGCATCCCATCTACCGAAGCGAACATCGGCTGACTTATTTTACCATGGCAGGACTTTGAGGGCCAGCGACGAGCAGAAGGCCTTGCCACTCTGTTCCTTGCCCTGACAGGAGTATGAATGACTTCCCCAAGCCTCGAATTGACTACAATGCTTACGATTTCCAAGCTCATCGCATTCAACGTCGGATACGTACTACAAGACATCGTCAAATGCCTATATGTTGGACTGGGAGGAACGGTCTTGACATTTCTCATTATCATTCCGCCGTGGCCGTTCTATAACAAGAACCCGGTCAAGTGGCTGCCTATCGGATCTGCGTTTAACACGGGCGGGACATGACGACTGGATAACGCCGCTCTGAGCAGGCCCCGGCGTTTCGTCACGTTGTCAAAATCAGCATGTAGCTTAAATCTTTCCGAAATCATGTGCCACATTTCCCCCTCTCCATGTCGTGATATCGTTCCTTGCTTTTTGCTTCCCGTTCCGCCTGCTCCGTTTATCGACCGTACTTTTGGAACTCCCAGTCTCTGTTGTCTAGAGGGCAGACTGATCGGGCCTTTAGCCATCGTGAAATGCAGTGGAAGTGGAAAGCATGNNNAAATCGNNNGTCAGTCACTTGTTGNNNTCGACAACGGCTGATNNNTGTGTGGGATGGACGCCTTACGTTGCAAATTCCCCATGCGACGGTGCACTCCTCGCTCGTAGCGGATGCCTGGTTCGCCTGACATTCTATGCCATGGGCGTAAGTAACATTCCACCTATGGGATGGGGAGAAAGGCTCACAAAGATCCATGATGTGGTTTCGGCAGATGGCGCAGTTGTCGACTACGATATCCCAAGCCCACAGGGCGACGGCGTTCCACTGCTCCAGNNNGTACTGCTCAGTCCCGCANNNTATCGACATGTCTCGCCAACATACCTTCTTGACTTCAAACTTCTTCTTGTCGGAGCCTTTGCTGACGACACCGTCGGCCTTCTTAGCGGCCACCGGGGCATCGCTCATTTCGACGTCAGCCATGTTCGGATAGCTCGTGACTTTTCAGGGAAGCTCTGGCAGTGACGATGGTTACGTGATATCGTAGTACCGCGGTGGGGATGTAAAGGTGCGAGGATGTGTAAACGAGTAAATGAGGGGAGCAGTCGAGCTCTTGGGACTCGATGGATGACCTGTGCGGCGCTCTGGTTAGCTATCAAGGTCCGTCGTAGCCTAATGTTAGTCCTGCAGTTACTCGCCTCAAGCAACGCTGCAAGAAATGCTGCTGATTAAGCCTTGTCACCGGATGCAGCAGCCCTGGGATCAACCGGAACTGCGAGCTAAGAAATGGGGTCTGAGACAAATCCTGCAGAGATAAAGAAGAAGAAAAAAGCTGAATCAACACCAAAGTCCTGCTGCTGCTGGGCTTTTTGCAGATGTTGTAATCGTGCAATTGCTGCACGGGACTCGAGTTACTGAGGTAAGGCTAATCGCAGCGAGGGGCACGCTTTGATAGCGGGCCGGGTACCAGTTGCAGGCGTAATGGATTCGCAGTTACTGCTGTCACTAGCAGCCGAGCGCCTTGCGGGTTGCGAGCATGTACAGTCAGCGCTGTCAGCGTGCGCGAGGAGACCTCTGGGCTACTTTGCGGCTCTGGATGCTTCTCTCCGCCGTTGCTGAGCCAGCCAATGACGACAAAGGCAGCCTAAGAGTAAACACCAAGGCGTAATGCAAGTCGCTGTGTAACAAGGACGTCAAACCCAACTTTGGGGTACTAGAAACTCTAATTCACTGAGGCGTAGATATAGAAAGAGTAATCATAAGAAGAAGTATAAGGCCAGATATTGGAGCTTCTGTATTGATTTATTCTTTGTGTCCTTTATCTCTTTACTGTCTCATCTAAGAACTCACACAAAACGCACCACTTTAACAAAGCCAGCCTTCTGCAAGCGCTGCATGTAGGTACTTCGGCGGCTGCCGACCGGAACAAAACGGAGGTTTCGTCTTAGTAGCGGTACCCGTGCGCCCACGCAAAATTCGCCATGGCTCCAATAGCGGTACCTCTAGCTCCCCATTTCCAGCTGACAACGCATGCATGCCCAAGTCTTAGTGCCATGAAGGTAAGGAACCACCGGGGCTGAAGTCTTCCGCAACTATCAACTCCATTCCAGAGCAAACGCATCATGAGCACTGCCCAAAGCATTTAGTTTTGATCATCTTCCTCCCCCTCCCGGCCGTTCCACCTCGCATCCTCGCATTCATCACCGAATAGACGAGATCCCCTGGCACTTCACGTGATTGTCTGCCAACCGAACCGAAGCCTGTGGGCAGTGTTTTCACTTGTCTCCCAGCAACAGACGACGACGACGGTCCTTTGTACTCGACCTCGAGCAAACGAAAGAATCATCAGATCGACACACAACTTCAGATCCAATGGACGCCCACGCATCACCGAACAAGACCACGACAAATCGTCGCAGGCATCCTAGAGGCAAGCCTGCCCCTCTCAAAGCCTATGCGTCAGAGAACGACGCCGCTAGCTACGGAGCCTCTCCCCATCACCACCACAAGACGCCTCAAACTCCCAAAAAGATACTCTCTGCTTCCCCTGCACTAGCCGAAAACTATAATGCGCAGGCTGGCGGCAAGCAACGAAACCGTAGCAACAAACCCAAGGGCAAGGTCGACGCTGCCTCTCCCAACTATCACCTGAGCAACAACCAGTCGCCTCCTAGAACGTCGCCAACCTCGAAGCCTGGTGCCGGCGCAGCGTTTGCTGGTGCGACCTTTCATGCCTCGCCTGCTCCAGCCGACCTACCTATTCCGAGCTTTCTAAAGTCCAACAGCGAGTCCCCGATGGTGCGAAAGAACAGGGGCGTCGTCCCGCAACCGTCCCCTCCGGCTACCGACTCAGAGGCACCCACGCCGTATCGACCCGCCTCTGCCTCCCAGCATCGCGAATCCCCTCTTGACTTCATGTTCCGAGCCCACAGAGAAGAAAAGGCCCGGCAGCAGTCTGACAACACTGCTGGCCCGGCCTCGATGCTGGCCGGCATCATGTCTCCACCACACCACACGGACACACCCCTCTCCCCGTCCTCGTCCAACCTGGCACAGAACCGCCGTGCATACAGCCGACAGTCCTCTGGAGGCGTTGAGATCTTTGAACTGGATGGTACTGGAAGCCAACAGCTCGGCCCACCATTTTCAGCTCCCTACCAGGATCGGATCAACGCTGCTCGCAGTTTCGCCTCAGGCCCCCCTACTGCCCACACGACTCCTCAGCACACTCCAAGCGCCAACAGCAGCACGACGGCTGAGGATCCCACTGCAGCTCTCAAGAGGTTCCTATTCTCTCCTCAGCCGTCCACAACATCAACCCCATCCGCTGCCAATCTGCCCCCGCGCAACCCCGAATACTTTCCTAACAGCCAAGTGGACAGCTCGGGCTATGATAGCGCAGGCAGCATCCAGGCCATGGAAAACGATCTTCGACGGATTTTAAAGTTAGATATGGTCTCCGAAGGTCCGCCAGCCGAGCGGAGACTTTTTACTCGTTAATTGCGATTGACTTTTTCCCAAATTTTTTTGCCTTGCATTTTCAACAAATATCGCTTCTTTATTTCCCATCTCGGGTGATATATCATTGCTGCGGCTCACTGGGAAACGGTACTAAACATGTCCTTTCCCTCCTTTTCTTTGCTATGTCTTTCGCATCATCCTAGAACGGGATACAGTACGGCTGCCTACCTACGGCTTTCGGGAGCACACCAAGGGTTTGTGTGTCTGTGTGTGGTTTGACTCTATGCAAGCTTTCGTTTCCTTTCTTTTGTTTTCTTTCAAACGGCCAAGGAGAAACTTGCATCGAAGATGCTTTGGGCGCAAGCAGGAGGGTGGATTTGCATATCAACTATGGTTTTTAAACTTTTTCTGCTCTATTTTTACACGGTACTTGGGAGGGATTTGACTCTGGATGTTACAAGAACATGTAACCTTGCATCAGGACGAAGATTTTTTTTCTGCTTTGGGGCTTGACTATGTTCTGGTTTTCATGATACCCGAGGAGTCATGGGCGGAATGCTGGCAGGCTACCAGACGAAATCTTTTAGCACAGGCAGCGATTCTGACGCTTTCTTGTGCTGTTTGCTTTTTTTCATCTTTTTTCTTTTCCCCACGTTTGTTGTTTATTGACTTGCTTTCCAAGCTTCCCCTTTTCTTTGTTCACATTGGCATTGGGAGGATTTTGACGGAATGGGTTTACTGGGCTGGGGCGGAGTTGTTTATGACAATTCCCCCTTTTTGTCGTCTGCTTTGCATGTTTCAGCTGCTCTTTTCTCGATCTTACTTGTTCATTACTTTCGTTAACTTGGTCTTTTATTTGTCTCTCCTTTACTTCTTAGTTTGTCCTTAGCGGATGATGTTTTGATATGATCATCTGTATGCTTAGGCTCAGCATTCATTTTACGTACATCACTCGTTTTATCTCAATGTATTTTTTGCATGAGTGGCGCGGCGTAGTTAGGCGTTGTGATGCTTTGCATTTCCAAAGGCGATGCTTTGTTGCATGAAGTTTCACTTTTCATGGCGATTACTTGCCACATAAGCATTTTCTTCCATTCGTACTGAGCGTTCATATTTGCATGTGTAAGAGTAGGGAGATGACAGATTTGCGATTTCTTATATCTACTGGGCGGATTTACTTTGTTCTAGACGGCCTTTTGCTTTCTCCTCTTCTTTTCTTCGCGCGAGAAGAGTTTTCCGTGGGAGACTAGGAGGTACTTTACGAAGAAGTCTTGGGCGAAGTCGTCGAACTTTGTGTATTCTGCGCCGAGGCGGTAGGCGGCTGCTATGCCGCTGATGCAGGCGACTTCGTGCATGTTNNNTTGTTGTTTTATATTTGTTAGCGATATTTTTCCTCTTTTACTTGGAGGTGTTGTGTAAAGGGGATATGTGGCGATGGGATGATATATGTATATATGTAGTGGAAAAGGAGAGAGAGAAAAGACAAAACATACCACTAGAGTCCATGATCCAGCGAAATAAGTGCTGTTGTGACCCTGGAGGAACATCATGCCCGGTACGACGCGGACGTAATGCTGCCAGCGATGACCGAGCTGATGCCACCAGTTGAGCTTGATGATTTTGGACTCATCGATGCCGTCGATGGTCCAAAGGTCACTCTTTCGTTTATCGAGGAAGATGGTCTGATAGACCGGTTCAGGGGACGTTTCAGACGAGGTGGATGCTTGATTGTGTTTGAATTGGTGTTGGTAGTTGCTGCAGTTGAATGACATTTCGATGAGTCGCGGGTTTTCTTTGTATGTGTACGTGTAGTACATGGGATCGAAAGACCAATGCTGTGAACCAGACCCAGAGCCTGAACCAGACCCAGAGCCTGAACCAGACCCAGAGCCTGAACCAGACCCAGAGCCTGAACCAGACCCAGAGCCTGAACCAGACCCAGAGCCTGAACCAGACCCAGAGCCTGAACCAGACCCAGAGCCTGAACCAGACCCAGAGCCTGAACCAGACCCAGAGGCATAACCAAGAGTAGGAGAATCTCCCTTGGCTGAGGAGATTTGGTGGCATTGGGCTTCTGACTTGGGCTCTCCGCACAGCTCGGGCTTGAAGCGAGTTTCATACTGCTTCGTAAAGTAATCAGAGTCGTGATGAGTGACGGTGAGGTCGTCGTAGAAGGATGCGCCGCCGAGGACCAGTTTCTCGCGCCATGTTGCTGATTTCCCTAGGATGCGGAGGGCATCGTCGGCGAGAACGCAGAGGACGAGGTTGTCGAAGTGCTCTGTGGTGATGTTGTCGGTGCTGTTGTCCTTGATGACGAGATCGACTCCTTTTTGNGATCGTGATGGGATGCTTTGGACTTCGGTGTCGGTTCTGATGGAGACGCCCTTTGCTACCAGGTCATTCTTCCATGTGTCGTAAAAGTTGTGTAAACAGTCAAACGAGTACATGGTAGGTTGATTCGGCAGCAGAGTATCAGCATCGTAATCCCAGAGCTTCATGTTCGGATCGTTAAACAGCCGCTCAACAATAGCAGCGGGAACATTTGCCGTCTGATTCCCCGTCCCGAGAAACAGGGCAATGAGAGGATAGACCATCTTATCGCCAAAGTCCTTGCTGAAGAAGAAGAGGCGGAGCATGATGGATATGGGCAAGATGCCGAGGACGGGCATGGTCCATTTGACGACCTTGAGGAAGACGCCGAACCGCTTGATGTCGGAGGAATGCTGGGCGACGAGTTTGCTGGGGAAGCAATTTGTCCAGAAGCCTGATTGGCCTTTGCCGAAGGAGACTTGGAGCTGGAGAGGTTGGGCTGGGAAGCCGTATTGGTTGAAGAAGTTGAAGGTGTGTTTGAAGATCTGGGAGATGGGTTTGTTAGT
>JARWZN010000005.1:2584831-2745904 GCA_030015385.1 Trichoderma sp. BMH-0061
GTTCGCACTCAGTGAGGTAAGTTGTGTAATAATGAATGATGTAAATGAGTATAAGAGGGATTGACGAACTTGAGATCCTCCTTGAACTCCATTGTTCATCCATGAAGCACCGAATCTTTTCTCGTCGAGGGGGATGGATGTTGCTTGGCCTCCTACAACGCTATTCTTTTCGAGGAGCGTTACCTTGAAGTCTTCGGGGTGATTGGCTAGAGTTGCAGCACAAGACTTAGAAATAGATGTAAGNNNGTTTTCATATATAAAAACNNNTGCGATGCGAGGGAAATTAAGATGTGAGTTTGGTTGTTTTACCATGCCTGCAGCGCCGCCTCCAACAATGACAATGTGGCGCGGCGTCTTGGTTTGGTTGCGAGAAGACATTTTCACCGTATGTAAATAAGATAATATGGACAAGTATTTATTTTGAGAGCGTATTATGGTTAAAGAGTATAATGAAGATGTTAAATTACGGACAGTAAAGGGGTTTTGTTTCATATGATTTGAGACGAGGCTTCGTGGACGTCATTGTCCGATGCGCGTGTCGTCCAAGGCGCCGCCATGATCGGAAACCTTGTCAAGCAAGGGAGGGGGAGATGCATGACGACTCTATCCAACAGTGATTGATTCTCTCCTAGTAGTCTATCTAGTAGTAAAACAACTACATGTATTGATAATTTCAAAGTAAGAGGGTTTCAATGCTCGGTATCTTTTCTCACTCACATGCTCATCACAAGTGCGTGCATCTGCGTGTATGCGTCTTAGTCAATCTACGTTCACATGCTCCAAAGGTCTCGAATAACCAACTGTAAGCCCCAACACAAACACCCTCGTTAAGCTATCAACTCATCCATCGCTATAAATTCAATGCTTCAACATTTACAAATTCATTTCATCCGCTCCAATTGAAGCCCCCTAAATAGCTCTTCTCGCCCTGCATTCAACTGCAGTCAACAGCAACAAGAAACACCCCCACGTGACAGCGCGCCTGCCTGATTCACGCAACAGGAAAGACAGGGATCACGCCGTGACTGACGCAAACGATCACGACCAAAATCACGTTAACAAATGCGGTGAAATTTTTTGGCCCCCAAGTTGGATCAATAAGCTTGGTTCAACGACATTCCGGGTGCGACATATTGTGTTCACTTCTTGTAATCCGACCGCATTGAGACATGGCGAAGCCGGAGGGCCGCGTGCCTGAGCTGGCGGACGATGCCAACGACGACGAGGCTCTGCGATACGCGATAGCGCTGTCGCTGCAAGATGAGGCTGATTCACCGGTGGTGATTGTCGATTCGGATGATGACGATGATGAGACAAAGGCGGGCTCTTCGAGGTCAACCCAGCAGATGTGGTCGCAGACACAGACACAAACACAGTCATCACAGACACAGACGACGCAGGCATCACAGTCACAGCATCAGTCTCAGTTTGGCAGCCTCCTTCTTGACCGCAAGGCCATGGAGCAAGAACGTCTCAAACGTCTCGCCAAACGCCAACGTTCACCCACTGATGACGGGAACGACGACGACGATGTGGTCGAGCTCCCTCCGCCCAAGAAGCAAGCCAGAACAGCTCCGGAGCCCATGAACAAACCCACCAGCAAAGCAAGACCAACAACAACAGCAGCGTCAGCTCCAGCAAGTAACATCACAAGCAGCAGTACCACCAGAAGCAACTTACCGTACCCAAACGGCACCGTCAAACGGACATGGTCTCGCGGCTGCCCACGAACAGGCGACGAAATCACCATTGAGGAAGTCTTTCAAAAGGACCAGCTGGAGCTCGCCGTCCTGTCGTCTTTCCAATGGGACGAAGAGTGGATGATTTCCAAGCTCGACATCAGGAGGACAAAGATACTGCTACTAGCATTCGCCAAGGACGAAGCTCAGGTACCCTTCCCTTCCCTTCCCGCCCCTGACGTTCCCTCTCCATCTCCTATCTCCGCTCTCCGCTCTCCGGGCATCAAACTCTCTGCGGCCGTCAAGTTGCTGACAGGTAACCTCGTATAGAAGAACCTTATGCGAGGCAACGTCCCCTCCAACATCAAGTTCTGCTTCCCGCCGATGCATGGCCCTGGAGCGATGCACTCAAAACTACAGCTGCTCAAGTTTGCGGACCGCCTCCGTGTCGTCATCCCAACGGGCAACCTTGTGCCGTATGACTGGGGAGAGACCGGGGTCATGGAAAACGTCGGTATTCCCCTCTCCCTCCCCGGCCACTCTGATATCATATTATTATTCTTCAGCCTTTTTGGCTTTTTTGTCTTTCTCCATACTAACCAGGGGCATTATCGTTCTTGTCTACGTGCAGATGGTATTTCTAATTGATCTCCCAAGACTGCAAGACCCCGCTGCCAGTCCGCCGCAGACGCCGACTGGATTCTATACCGAGCTAGTATACTTCCTTCAGGCAACGGGCGTCGGCGAAAAGATGGTTGCCAGCCTATCAAACTACGATTTTTCCAAGACGTCAGATATCGCTTTCGTCCATACCATGTGCGTGCTTTCCAGGGATGTACCCGAGAGGGACAGGGGGACGAAATCAAGACAAATTGCCCCTCCTTTTGACCGACGTTGTATTACTGACCGGAATCAAACCTCATCTTTTAGACCCGGAAGCCACACGGGAAGAGCAGCAGAACGCACAGGTTGGTCTTGACAAAACCCGAGGTGTTATGAGTCGAGTGGGAACTTGCCATCGCTGACTGTTGCCTGCAAAAGGGTATTGTGGCCTCGGTGCTAGTGTAGCGGCCCTCGGCTTAGCCAATCCCGAACCTGTCGAAATCGACCTTGTGGCACGTTTTCCTACGATATCCACTGGGATGAGGATGGAGTTGCTAATGGTAAGGCCTAGTGTGCGTCGTTGGGATCGATCAACCGCGGGTTGATAGAGGCGATATACAATGCCTGTCGAGGTAAAACGGCCCAGCATGACGGATTCCCACCTGCTTACTCCCCTTGACCAACATGTCTTTAGGTGATGACGGCATCGACGATTACAACAACTCCGGGGGCGCTAGCTCAAGGTCAAGACCGGCCAGAAAACCGGCAGAGACGACGTCCTCAAAGGAGCTCAAAGACCGGTTCCGGATCTACTTCCCTACGGACCAGACAGTGGCCCGAAGCAGAGGCGGACGCAATGTGAGTTATCATGGGCCTCCCGAGGTCATTATGCTTGATCAGCAAGCGTTATTTCTGGCCCCGGCTTACGACAGTTCACAACTGATAATTGACAATGACGCGGGAGGCACAATCTGCGTCCAGGCCAGGTGGTGGCGGTCGCCTAATTTTCCAAGAGAGCTGGTGCGGGATATCATCACTCGTGACCGGCTCCTCATCCACAGTAAAGTGATATTCGTGCGTCGGGTCGGAGATGGCCAAGCGACGCGGCAACCGCCAGGCTGGGCCTATGTAGGGAGCGCAAATCTTTCCGAGAGCGCCTGGNNNGTCTTGAGAGTTTTCTACCACACACCCGGTTCCCTTTCCCTTGTTTGTGCTTGCNNNTGGGCACTTGGTGACTTAGAGCTGACTGTGCCCGCCGCCGCCGTTGTGACGGCCGCTGGGGGTGGTTTTCTTAGGGGCCGGCTATCCAGAGACAAGTCTACGGGAGGCATCAAGATGAATTGTCGCAACTGGGAGTGCGGAGTGATCATCCCGGTACCTGAGTCAAAAGCAAAGAGTGTTGACAAGACACGGGCTAGCGCCGACATGGCCATGTTTGCGGGGACGGTTCCTGTTCCAATGCAAGTTCCCGGGCCTGCGTACGCATCAAATGACCAGCCCTGGCTTTATCCAGGAGCCTGAATTGTGTTTGATTGAGCGATTTGAGCGATTTGAGGGTCATGCGTAGCCCTTTTTTTCTGGAGCCCTTGCAAAAACCAGGGGTCCCTGAAAGCAGGTCCGCTATGCTTACAGATTTCGACAACGGCACGAAGAAAGATGACTTTTGATAGATGTGTGTAAGATCCCTGGGAAAACCCAAAAAACATGTGGTCAGAAGCGCAGAACATGCTTGCTTGCAGATAGCGTGCGGCCTGCATGAGTGGGGTAGGAAACAAAACCTTGTGGAGATGTTTTCCGCTGATAGGCTGGCCCAGATGTGACCAGGGCGCAGTGATCTGAAGAATGATACGATGGCAAGGATGGTGGAAATATGGAGCGCTACTCCACCGCGGCAAGGCAAGGCGCAAGGCGCAAGGCTCAACGGTTCGTTTCTTTGGTCTGGACGGAGAGAGGTTGCTGTTGGAGGATGGATCGATGGATCCCCCCGGCCTACGAGACGAGAGACGGAGCAATGGCCCACCGCGTTCGTTCCCATGTGGGTTGCGATGTGTGAGCCGGGACCATGTTTATGAGCGCTATAGGCGTCAACGAGAGCGGCTTTTTTCTTTCTCAACAGACCGGCCCGGTTCCCAAGGTCATCGCAGAGCAATAACGAGTTCTTCTCATACTGGGCTTGCTAGGATCACAAGGAAATTTGGGTGTGCGCTCTCCTCGGCCGACGATGTGGCTTGCGCCCAGAAAAACAAGCCGGGCTAATTCATGACAACGAACGGGCTGAGTTGAGCAGAGAGGAATCGAAGGCGAAAAAGCCATGTGTTTGTATGTAGCTAGGATGGCTTTGGCGGAACTTGGCACCTCTTTGGCCAAGACAGAGAACCAGCCTTTTCCCCTCTCATTCGATGGCGTATATGGAACCAATCATGGACGGAATCACTAGAAACAGCTTGTTTGTGGCCAGTACGAGCAGTCGACTGTAGAAACATGTTTCGTGCTAAAAGGCCTTTTGGTCCAACCACCTTGAAATGTTCTGCGAACTACTTCCTTGGCTTGGATAGCTGCTTGGCTTTGCTAAATCCAGCACAAGTTCTCTAAGAATGACAAGAAATGAATAGATCAGAATTCAGGTTCCTCGCTTGGAGAGGCCGATGAAACTACGCGCAGCTAGCTAGTGTGGGTGCATATAAGTCTAGGTAGTGTGTATGTTCGTTTCGTTTCAATGGCATTGGCACTGACAAAGAAAATGAGTGACCGAGCCCGATTTGGCGGTGCCTTGCGAAAATTAAAAAAATGACTGATAGGAAAAATGTCCAGGTTTACCGTCACTTGCGGAGATGACGGCCTTTCGAAGGAAATACAGGAAATACAAATTAGAATACTTGCTTGTCATAGACAAAGTAGTGCCGCATGCCGGTGAGATCGATTATGATAGAAGTAGTCCCAAAAAAAAATATGATCTGTAACGTCAGCACGGGCAGACGAGGAGGGAGGGAAAGAGCAAGGGCTAGCCATGCTTAAGTCATCGTCGAACTACCTTAGGTTAGTTGGTTTGACGAGAAACTAGAAAGCAGTTGGCCGGTTCTCATTTGTCGTGCGTGAAATCGGGGCTTTCTTGATGGAGGGTGGGAGAGGGGGAGGGGAGGGGAGTTGCCAAGGGGTCTTTGCTATTATTTTGGCTGCTTGGTGCTTTTGGGTTGTTTCTTGATGGAGGGGAGTGTGCGTTGAGTAGCATGTGGTGAAATGAGTGTGTGTGTGTTGAAGAAAAGAGATGAGTGTGTGTGTGTATGTGAGTGCTGCATCTTGGTGTTCGTTTCGCTTGCACTTGTAAGCTATCGAATGCATCAAGGAGCCGTGGAAGCCGTGTTGGTGCCTTTTTTTTAAAAATTGTTTTTTCTCTCTTTTGAACGACCTTGATGGTATTGGCGCTGCATGTGGTCTGCTTCAGGCTCAGGCGGAACTAGTTTGATCTATGATGACGAGAGGATTCTCTCAGAATTGGCGTTGACTATTGTTTTGGGCGTTTTGTTGATGGTGGTGTTGTTCGTCCAAGCAACAGAGAAAGAAAAATCTCCCCGAAGTTGGCCGTGATAACCAATTAGCCTTGCCGTCATATTCTGCTTTTTTCGGCCCCTTCCTGCTCCATTCCCAACGTCACTTACACGATAGATAGAAAGAAAAGTGGCTGTGCAAGAAAAAGGCCGTACGGTAAGTAAGACGTCTGGACTCTGGTGAAGGAGATGAGGAGGAGATGAAGGATATCAGTTGCGGCTTGCAACGAGTGATCATCGGATGGCGCCGGTGGTGAAACAGGGGAGTCAAGATGACGAAAAAACGACGAGTAACAAAAAAAGACAAAAGAGACGGTATTAGTTTGCATTGGTACCCCGTATCGTGACTTTTGTGTCCAGTCCAGTCCCAGCGTTGCTTTGGGGGAGAGACGGCTCAAGTTAGTAGGTAGTTTTGCAGCTGTTGTTGGCCGAGAACAAGGACGATACGATACTAGGTAGGCCTAGATACCAGATAGATAGGGCACACAGCGGCCTGAATCTGGATAGGATGGATAGCGATGGGCACTGTCACAGAGACGAGGCGAGACGAAGTCAATGGAGGAGGAAACGAGGCTACTAGAGGCTAGACAAGTTTGCAGTGGAATGACGAGCCGTTGGCTGCAGTGGTTCTTGGTCGATTGCTTGGCCCAGTTCCAGTTCGCCCAGTGGCTCCTCCTTCTCAGTGGTTCTCAGTGGTTCGCCGGCCGGGCTTTTGGGCTCATGCAGGCACTCCGATTGGCTCGTGGCCCGTGCGTAAGAGAGGGGGCTTGAGGGGGAGCTTCTGGGGAGGCGCTTTTTGCGGCGCTGTGCTGGGCAAGCTGCGGTCGCTTTCGGGACGTATCCCCGACCCAGCCGTGTTAGTGGGTGCGTAGAGTTCAACAGCCCTGCGATAACTGCGGCTCCGTCCAGATACTTATCTAGAGGGCGGTGGAGCCTTTGAGGCAGCAACCCTGGCGATCCAATTTTCTGCTAGCGCGTGCGATCTGGTTTCCACCATCCGAAATCTAGCCCCAGTTCGAATGGGTTGATTGAGCGCAGATTGGCCGGTCGCGAGTAGGTACGAGAGTAGTATAGCTGAAGATTGTTCAGTTGTGCCGTGTTTTGCTACAAGTTGCTACAGGTTAGCCCGAGTGCTTCTCCGTACGAGTACTAGCACCGCTCGAGTTCCCCTCGAATGGCTGGCTGGCTGTTGGGTTGCTGTTGGTTCTACTGCTTGCTTCCCTGCCTGAGGCGCCCGCTTGGCCCCATGGAGCCCTGGAGAGCTGAGCGATATACGACAGTGTGGACAGGCACGAGTGCAAGTACCGGCGCTGTACTTGGCCGTGACGTGACAGTCTGCACATACTGGCACATACATGGCCTGACCTGACCACTGACATAGACAGACATGGGTGTGCTAAGCGAGCAGCAAGCAACGCTGCCACGCGGCCAGACCAGCATGTGATGAAGACACAATATGATAAGTGAGATTCTTGGCGGATTGGCGATGCAGGTACGCTGCAGTTTGACAATGACAGTGGCAATGTCAATGTCATTTGCCGCTTCTTTCCCACAGCGCTTGCTCGTCTCGTGGCCTGGCCTGGCATCTTGCAATTTATTTTGTCTTCTTCTCTTTTTTAATCCATCCTTTTTTGACTCGCACCCAGCAAGGAGAAAGACAAGAAGCGCATGGTGCTCGCGCACATGGTTCGTGTCGGCCACTTCCGCGAGCCGGGTGGCCGCCAGACAAACTCTGAACCACAAGCTTTTGCGTGTTCCTGAATTCTAAAAAGACAAGCAACAATGGTGTCCCACACGCACAAGTTACACATCATATTCTCGTTGCAGAGCATTAGGAAATAGATACGCATTCTTGTGTGTGCGCGCCGGTAGAGAGAGAGACAGAGTGCGAAGGAAAGCGAAGGCACAGCATACTGTAGAGCCAGCCTCTGCCAAGGGAGCCGGACAAGCAGACCGGTCTCATTCGCAGGGTGGCGGGCTTGGGCGCAACGAACCACTGGGGCAGCCCTCTCTGGATCGACGGAAAATTCGGCGAGCGAAGGAAGCTGGCTGAAGATTTGATGCTCATTGGACAGTTATTGCCGACCCAGACCAGATACATTGCGTGCTGCCAGATTGGCCGGAAAGATGCACGACTCACTCTGACGGGTCAAAGAAGCGGAGAGCGGGCTTCTCTTCTCCTCCAAGCCCATAAGAGCGAGCGAGTGAGAGCGACAGCCAACCAGCCCAGCCCAGCCCAGCCAGCCATCCAGCGAGCTTTGCCGGGCCTCTCGCACCCTCTTGCTCCCCTCAGGGTGTGTATCCACGCTAAGAGGCTTATTCCAGCCCTATCCAACTCCTAGCGCTATTGGGGGGCGTTTGCTTAGCACTTGGGTGTTGTTTGGGTGTCTTTTTGGTTGGAGCATGGTGGCGAACGGCCGTGGGGCGGCGAACTTGGATCGCCAAACCACGGAGCAGGGTGAGCTCTAGTTTGCTAGTCTGCTCAAGCAATGTTAGTCACGGCAACGCCGCTGCGAAACGAGCAGAGAGAGAGCTCGGAGCCATTGTAAAAAATCCGGAGAAGGGCAGGGCAGGGAGATGAATCCTGGGAAACGGCGTCATCAGCGGCCAGGGGGGAGAACGAGAGCCAGCGGTAGGGCGATGAGTTTGATGTGATCTTGGCGCCTTGGCTTCGCGATTTGACAGGGGAATACGAGGATGAGTAAGGCAATGCAGGTATACTTGCGGGTAGGTACGCGGTCATATCTCCGATCAAGAGCCGCACAGTTGTTAGTCATAGGCAGAGCGAGGCGCAGAGCACGCCGTGGCGGGCAGAAAAAGAAGGAACTTGCAAGCCGTACGAGTACGAAGTATACGCGCATACAAAGCCATATCGTCAATATCACTTTGCACGGGCCGGGCAACTGCCGGGGTTGTGCGCATCATTGGGGGCCCGTGTGTTCAAAAACTTCCTCATTCCCTGGCTTTCTTGTCCCGCCTTGCTACGATAAGCGATAAACAAGGCGGGCATGGGTCGATCAACTGTAAACCGGGTTACCGTTACCGGGCTATTAATACATTCAAATTCAAGCCCAATGTTTCGAAGCTCTTTTGTTGAGGCTCAATGAGGGGTCTTTTTGGAGGGGGCTTTTGAATCGAGGCCCACGATCGTCGATTGCTCGATCGTAAGGCCAGGGCCCAGCCTCAAGCCATGACGATGTTATCCGGCACGACACAACTCAAAAGCAACAAGGCGGAGAGCGCCGACATCAGCAACCCACGCATATCCCCTTGCTTTCTCTGGTGAACGAACACGAAGAGACTAGTCGTATACAGTAGAGAGTGTGATTGAGGGCAATAAGCTGCATATCGAGTGTGGTATCAAGGGCTCAATTTTCTCTCACAAAACGAACAAACCACCAGCATCTATCGCAGCAGTAGCACGACCCGTTACCGATTCGAGGCGATAAAAAACACGCCGTAAGGCTCGCACTAAGACGGGCACTGCATACACTCGTAGTCACAGTTTCGAGTATGCACATACTTGCTGCCTTGCTAAAACGAAAGTACAGTACAGTAGTGCCATCATTTTTCTCATAAACCTGGACGGCCGCAGCCCCTCCCTCCAGCGCGGAAACGGCTGGTTGCGGGAGCAGCAAGTTCGGTGCCTCACCTTTTCTTAGGCGCCTCCACCAACCACTTGGTGCTAGGTAGCTTGGGGCTTTGGGCTTGGCTGGCTTTGGGCAAAACAAAAACCGCGGCCACGCTCGCGGTGCATCCTAGCAGCAAAAAGTAGCGCCCAGCCAGTGGAGGGAGAGGGAGGGAAAACAAGACGAGGGAGCCGTTGGGTCCAACCCAGCAGCGGCCCTTATGCCGGTACTATACGAAGCGTGCAGTGACGCTCTGTGAGCTGTCCTTGTCTCTGTCTCGTCGTTGGCCTTTTATCCGCGGCAGGATGAAATTAGAGCTGCAGATGTGCATTGGCCGTTAGCAGCGTGTCTCGTGTCATTAGGTAAACTGGCATTGGCTGGAACCATACGGAACCAATGCATTGTCATGCTCGTGCATCTGAAGCAAGCACCTTTTCTCTCGTGTCTCTCCTCTTCTTCCCCGGCATACCTACTTGCAACAGGGTATCATCATTATCACCACCCGTAATCGGAGCCATTGATTGCATCGAGATGCCTCTGCGCACAGTACGGTGGTTAGTCTCCGGCGAATGGGTCTTCCAAATCGACGTGTCCGGGTCTCAGAGTCACGTTTCCCCTCTCCGTCTCCGTTTGTTGTTGCAAAAGGCGTCCATGTTGGCGAGATGACGCTGAGCGGCGTTTTTCCCAGTCCAGCCTCGTTTCGTCTTCTGAGGCTTGTCCAGAACCAGCCGTATCTTCCAATGTTGTCATCTGCTTTATGTCATGGTCTATGGTAGCTGTTTTGGTGTACTTGCAAGCCAGTCACTTGGCACTCAGCACTTGGGCTGCTAGTACAAGCGGGCGAGGTACAGTAGCATCGAAAGGGCGCCCCTCTCTCTCTCTGCCCACTTTGCGCCCACCTTGTGTCGTTCGGCCGCCTCATTTCTTTCCCCTCCCTTGTTTCTGCTTGTACTTGCGCCTAACATGCAAGATGGCGGAGGGGCATCTGTCTTGACTGCGCTCTGGCGTTGTTGCGCTCTCTGGCCAGCACAGCCCCTTTGGAGGATCTTTTTTATCTTGATATCTTTTATGTTGATATTTTTTTCAATATGTTTCTCTTGTATCTTGCTCATAGTAATTTGCCAGTAAAAAGTAGCGCCGATGCATAGTGAGGCAATCGGCCCAGATCTCCTTTGCTCAGCGGGTCCGACGCTACGGTGCGGTGCACAGGCCCCGAGCACGATTCCTGCCTGCTATGTAGGTACATATCAATGAATGCCACTGCATGGTTTCAACTCTATACTTTTTGTGCCTGAACGCTGCCAAAATGCAATGGAAAAAACTTGTCGAGGTCAATTGAGAAAATGCGATCGAGTCTGGTCTGCCACGAGCTTGCTTGACTTTGGTGGCCGTGATGCTTTGAGCCATCCGCTGCCATGCCGCTGCTACGAAGAAAACAGTGCAATAACAAGAAGCATCATCGCATCTGAGATCGAGGGCCAGTTGAGGAGACAACTGGGAGTGCAAAGCACCTTGTCCCGGCTAATAGCCCAGACTGCTGGTAAAAGGGCCCTTGACCCTGCTGTCGGCAGTTGCGGGAAATGGGGCCCAAGCACCCACGTCTCCGGGGGCCGCGCTAGACCCAAGCTGCTGCAGTGGTCGATGCACGGAGGAGGAGGTACCACTCCGTCCTGTACTTGTGCTTGCCCGTACTGGGCTGTAATCAAAAGATGAGATGACTTAGCATTTAGTACATGTAATCAGTCAGTGAAATTTCAAGGAGAATATTATCAAATTGCTTCTGCTACCACACACATACACTAGACACACATGGACACACACACACACACACGCACCGCATCGGTGCTACTGGCGCGCGCACTTGGTTGCTAGCTGTGCTGACCTGGCTGCCAGCGATCCGGCTGCTCGCGCTACTCCAGGTACGTCGTCGCGACGCTGGCACAGTCGGTACTGTGGAGGTACCTGGCCGACGCTGGGTCCAGCGGTAGGCGCTACGCCGACCTGTGCCCGCATCGCCCGCACCCAGCCGTGTATCGCCTACATCTTGTCCTCCTCTGGGTCTTGTCGCTTCCCTGGGTCGCATCCGCATTGGGTCCAAATCGGTCTCGCTCAAGCCACGGCTTGTTGTCCCCACCACACCACATCCAGGGCGTCCTTTGGTACGATACACTTTCGCTTTTTCCTCCACTTTGCACCGCCCAAGCACTCCAAGGTACCGCACCGCACACAAGGTATCAAGGTACCAGACCCAGCAACGGAACGAGGGACCCAAGGTATCGAGGTATGCCGCATGTAGACGCACCCGTGCCGGTACCTGGCTGCCCACCCTCCCTCCGCCCTGGCCGCCGGTACACACCCTCCGACACCAGCTCATCTGTACCTGCCTTGCTAACTGCGGTCTGCGGGTGGGGCCCGACGCCAGCTCGTTCTGCCGCTCTCGAAGCAACTCCAACGCCCCTCTTCTCCGGCCTCGTTCTCCCTCATTCTTTTGCAACATAGGAAACTTCTTTTTCTTTTGGTCCCCAGCGATTGCGCCGCTGCCAGATAAAATTGCGCTCTCGAGCAATTGGGCTTTTTAAACACCTGCGCTGCCCTGAGATTGCGCTGCCCGGACAGCAAAAAAAAATAAGGCGAGAAAAAGCCACCGCCGCCTCCAGTGACGAATATACTGGCTCATACAACGCCCTCTTATCTCTCTCTCTCGGGGTTTTTTTTATTCCAGTTGCCTGCGGCTTCTCTTCGGGCCCTGATTTCCTCATTGTTGCTTGCTGCTCTTTTCGTATCTGGGGGCCCTATATAACCCGTTCGTCGCCAGTTCTCTGCCTCGGCTTTTACTTGGTCTTGTTCCTTGCGCAGAAAACAACTAAACACTATCGTCCACCACCTACTTCCCAACGTTACCACTCCCTACACACTACTCTCTAATACCTATCCCCTACTTTACTTCCGCTTCTATCTTCACATTCAATATCACTGCCGCTGCCATCTCTCTCCTTACTGGCAACTGCTTCAGCGGCAGTAACAGCTCCGGCTTCGCGCCCCGGATCTGATCTTGAACGTGATAGATATCAACCTTTACACTTCGGCAGTGACGCCGATCCGTCTCTACCCAAGCTTTCCACCAGACGGCTTCCGCTTCACCACTCCCGCTCACTCAAAGTTCAGCTTGGCAACGTCAAACAAACCCAAACTCAACACAAATTCAACTCCATCTCTCCTTTACTCGAGTCAGTGTCCGTCATCAGCGACAAGAACCGGCAGCCCTACTCGTACCTTTCCCGGCTTTTGACATCCGACTTGTCTCCGACAACGATAGCTTTGCCCCCCGGCCCTGGCTTGGTACGTATTGCTTTCTCTCTTCTTTCTCACTCCCCACTTAGATCCCGCACACACACAAGTGCAGGCATACATACACAATACACACACCCTCCTCTCCACTTTTCCTCTCTTCTCTCCTCCTCCTTCTCCTCTCTCTCCTCCTCCTCTAGCTCTACTTGTACCTACTGCTCCTCTACTTCTCTCCCCCACTATTATATATCTCTCTGCTTCTCGCTCTCGCCTTCTCTTATCTCCTCCCTCTCCTTCTCCTAGTATCCCTCCTACCTCGTCTCTACCCATCATCTCTTGCCCTCTACCATCCCATCTCTTCTTCCATCAACAACCCATACCGTCATTGGTATATCTGTGTTACGCACTTCAACCCGTCTCACGCTTCCTCACCAACTTGCCCCCAACTGTCCGCTTTGCCCCTTGGGGAGCATCAGGCCAATCCGTGGCATATGGACAGTCTCGTGTATAGACATTGGTTCCGACACTAACACTATCCACCTCGCATAGGCACACGCTGCTTATTCACACGCTGTACACACAGAGCAACAACCTCCAGAGCAACTTCAAAACAACAACCTCCAGAGCAACTTCAAAGCAACAACCTCTAGAGCAACTTCAAAGCAACAATCTCTAGAGCAACTTCAAAGCAACAACCTCTAGGGCAAATTCAAAGCAACAACCTTCAAACTTTAAGCCATCCAAAGATCAAATTCGGGCAGAGCAACAACCTCCAAACTCTAAGCCATCAAAAGATCAAATTCGGCTGCAATGGCCAGTCAATCACCTCTAAACCCTACATTCAAGGGGCATGTAGCCACCACCTGGGATGCACTTCTCCTCTTCGAAGCGTGCTTGCAGGGTCAAATCAACCACGTGCCTCGACGCCCGCATGATCGTGAACGCCAAGAGCTCATTTCTAGCGGCAACATCTTCATCTATGAGGAGCATGCCTCTGGCATCAAGCGCTGGACAGACGGTATCTCTTGGAGTCCTAGCCGCATCCTCGGCAACTTTCTCATCTACCGAGAGCTAGACAAGCCCTTTCCTCCCGGCGAAAAGAAACGTGCGCTCAAGAGAAAACGAGGTTCTCAGGGCGTCAACAAGGCCACCCCTCGGTCCAACTCAACTGTACTAGACCCGGCCACCATCGCCCGAGACCCAGAACGGTCGCTGGTCGGTTCTCTGGTGGACTCTTATCTGTTCAAAGAAAGGGGACTCGTCAAGAAGACAATCAGCATCACCTTCCAGGGTGTGCCGCACCATCTCGTCAGCTATTATAGCATAGAAGACGTCGACAACAAGGCTCTGATGACCCCGACCGAGTCCAACTTCTTTTCACACATCAAGCCTCGCACCGAGCTTGTCATGTCCCAAAACTTCCGCAATCCTGTGGATGAAGTCACCTTGTTTGGGCAGGATGACAATGGCTTCATGGGTGCCAACGCCCACTTCTACAACATGGGTGCCCACGTCGCCAACTTCTCCCCACACTCTCATGTTGCCCAGGTTGCCGACTACGGCTCTCAAGTCATGATGTCTCAAGCCCTGCCGGTGTCAACCATGGCCGTCGCTCCGATGGCTGCCTACTCTAGAGCAGACTACGAATACCTTGCCCAGCAGCACCCACCTCATGATCACTTTGAAGCTCAGGTGGAAGCCCAAGCTCAGGCGGAGGCCCAGGCACGCTATGCTCATCGCCATCATTCATTTCAATATCACGACCACATTCCGCAAGGTCAACTGCCGCAAGAGGCATTGCACCACCAGCAGATACAACAGCAGCAGATGCACCACCACCAACAGCAGCTACAGCGCCAGCAGCAGCTGCAACATCAAATGCATGCGATACAAATGCAGCAACAACAGCAGCAGTTTCATCACCAAATGCACCAGCCGCAGCCCGACGAGCAGCGGCAGCACCAGTTGTCACACCCATCACCGCACCAGCAAGATGTGCAGCCAGAAGAGCAGCAACAGAACGGCGAGGGTTTTGACTGGTCCAATTATCAGGGACCAAACGAATACTACTATCAACAAGGATAGGTAATTTGACGCGGAGGAAGCCATCGTGAGTAGTGTATTGCCATGATGATGCCTGACACAATGACTGACAAAAGCACCTAGGGCACTACCGTTGTCTTCTTTAATATGCCTCTTCGCTTTGGGCGCCTCTGGCGTTTGAAGAGAGGGGTTTCTCATGTACATTTCTGTGCTCCTTGCTGGAGCCTCTCAAAACGGATTTGGCGCGGTGTTATATGGGGCGCTTTGCTTTCTTCTTCTTCTTCTTTTTCGTTCTTTTTCTTCTTCTTTCATTCTTTTTCTAATTCTTCCTCTTCTCTTTATATTGTAATTCTCCCTAGTGTGATTTTACGCATAGGAATAGTGTTGCGGTGGGTTTTTTTACACACGGTCTTGAGGGCATGTGTTTTTCCCATAATGTTTTTCTCATGATGGGCCATGGCGTTGGGCTTTGTACAATTGCTTGGACCTGGAGTTAAAGGCGGCGTATACGGAGTAAGGTTTGCGCCATTGTTCGGAACTGGGCGGGATTTGGCTCGTCGATACTTTGGCTTGTTCATATCATGGTGGTATCTGTGGGTTGATTACCGGCGTTGGATGGGATCTCTTTTAACGGATGGGCTTTTAAAAGTGCGTGCGGAGAATTGCTGGCTGGGTGGCCATGCGCTCTGATATACACACAACCAGCTGTACCTTAGTGATAGGTTATTGATACTCTGGATATGTCTTATATCTCTTTTGAAATCTGCATGTGATGGTGCTATCTATAAATGTTTGTAGTTTTGTGGTCGGCTTCATCCATGAGGGCGATCGACAAAGACTAAAAGCCACCAATAATAAGCACGTATGTGTATAAGTGCATGTTTCACTCTCCCCTTGTTTTGTGCCTTGATTTTCTGCTTGCCAGGCTGTCCTGTCAAAACTACGGCTGGATGAGGCGGTGATCAGCAGATTTGCCGGATGGGGTGTGTGGGATGCGTCGCCGGTGATGTAATTGGAAACCTACCAAAACCATGGCTCTCACGTTGTTTGAAAGTAATTTCCAGGGCTGTCCGTCATTGTCTTTTTACTTTTGTTAGCTGTCATTGTCTTTTTTACCTTTACATGTTTATCTTAATCTTTAATTTAATCTTTAAAAAATTGAATTCAGCTTCTTCACGTGCAATTCCTTTGTTTTGGGATTTTTTAGGTTAAGATTGTATTGGCGGCACGTGTTAATGCTTTTGGCGAATGATGTTGTCCCGTGCTTGTGGTTGTTGCGCATGTGCATGTGGGAACCCCTTACGGAGTAGATCGGTGTAGATGCATCGTCATTTGATGCGCTCAACAATTTTTTGGAGGGGGGCCCTGATTTGGTAGAAGCCTTGTATTGTGCAGTCACTCAACGAATATAGATGCCTAGATGTGCCCTTGCTTCTTCTCTTCCTCTTCTTCTTCTTTTCTTTCTTTTTTTTTTTGACTTTGTTTATTAAAGAGATCTGTCTGGTTTCTGGCCAGTGTATTTATTGGTTTCCCGTTGAACCTTGTTTTTTTTGGGGTAGCTTCCCGCTTTTTTTTTCTTTTTTAAAATTTAGCTGGGGTTGCACCCCTCCATCTTCCCTCCCGCTCTTGGAGCTTCTTCTTCTTCTTCTTTTCTTTTGTCGACTTCGTTGCTGAGCATCTTCATTGAGACGGGTGGCACATAACGCAGCAATGCTGTTATTTCTGCACAGGCGTGAGTTCAACATCCCTTCTTCGGATTGTGTCCTGTCTTTTAGCTAACGTGTGTGTTTGCAATGCTCAGCTTTCGAGGCGCTGGCGACGAAGCTTGCTGCTTCTCCCGACGAACGTAAGAGACTCTCTTCGACCAATACTTTACCCTCCGTTCTGCGCAACTTGCATCGACTCTAACCAATACATTTCCCCAACAGTCAAGCTGACCTTTTCGTTCCTTCTGTCGTATCCGTTGGCGGGCATCCTCAAGCGTCTGCCGGACGCGAAGCCGCTGCAAAAGAACATCTTTATTATATGGTAACTCGCCAGAATTTCAACTTCAAGACCTCCCCTACAGCTTCAGCATAGCTGACACAAGTCGCAACGAACCAACAGCGTCTCGCTCTTCTACCTCGTCGGCCTCTTCGACCTGTGGGATGGCATCCTCACTCTGTTCATCAGCGCGGGCGGCACCTACGCCATCGCAAAGTTCCTGCGCGGCAGCCCCTACATGCCCTGGATCGGCTTCTTCTTCGTCATGGGCCACATGTCCGTCAGCCATATCCAGCGCCAGATCCTGAACACGCCGGACGTGGTTGACATCACCGGCGCCCAGATGGTGCTCATCATGAAGCTCTCGGCCTTTTGCTGGAACGTGGCCGACGGCCAGCTGCCCGCCGACCAGCTGTCCGAGCTGCAGCAGAACCGCGCCCTCAGGGAGCTCCCGCCGCTCGTTGACTACATTGCCTACGTCCTGTTCTTCCCCTCGCTGTTCGCCGGCCCGGCGTTTGATTATGCCGAG
Source organism: Trichoderma sp. BMH-0061 (assembly GCA_030015385.1). NCBI lineage: Eukaryota > Fungi > Ascomycota > Sordariomycetes > Hypocreales > Hypocreaceae > Trichoderma > Trichoderma sp. BMH-0061. Next base: position 2,602,131 of record JARWZN010000005.1, read on the forward strand.
TATCGCCGCTGGATCGACACCACCATGTTCGACGTCCCCGCCCAGATCGATCCCGCCAAGAAGCCTCCCGTGCGCAAGAAGCGCAAGATTCCTCGCAGCGGCACCCCTGCCACCAAGAAGGCCGTCACCGGGCTCGTCTGGATAGGCCTCTTCGTTGGCCTGTCGGGCAAGTTTAGCCACACCCACGTTACCGACCCGTCCTTCACCGAGCGATCGTTCCTCCACCGCGTCTTCCTCATCCACATGGCCAGCCAGGTGACGCGCTTCAAGTTCTACGGCGTGTGGGCGCTGACTGAGGGTGCTTGTATTCTGGCCGGCTTGGGCTACAACGGCATCGATCCCGCCACTGGAAAGGTTTCGTGGAATCGCCTGCAAAACGTCGATCCCTGGACTGTTGAGACGGCCCAGAATCCTCGAGCGTATCTGGCTGGATGGAACATGAATACCAACAACTGGCTGCGCAACTACATCTACCTCCGAGTGACGCCCCGAGGCAAGAAGCCCGGTTTCCGAGCCAGCATGACGACGTTTGTCACCAGTGCCTTTTGGCACGGATTCTACCCTGGCTACTATCTCAGCTTTATGCTGGCCAGTCTGATCCAAACGTCCGCCAAGAGTAAGCTAATTTCCTTTGTTTCTATGACTGAAATATATGTTTCANNNAACNNNCGCGACTGTGATGACTTCCGCCGACACGTTCGCCCCTTTTTCCTCGATCCCATCACAGGAAACCCCACGCCCAAGAAGAAGTACTACGACTTCGCTACCTACCTCGTCACTCAACTCACATTCTCCTTCACCACGCTGCCCTTCCTCGTCCTGGGCTTCAAGGACTCGTTCCGCGCCTGGTCCCACGTCTACTTTTACGCCTTCATCTGGACCACGGCGTCGCTCGCCTTCTTCGCGTCTCCCGGAAAGGCCCTGCTCAAGAAGAAGCTCGAGAGTCGCCAGGGCAAGGCTAGCGCCCGGCTCAAGCGCTCGACGAGCAGCGAGAGCCTTTCGGGCATGGAGCCGATTTTGGGCATCTCGAAGGATCCTGAGGAGGACATTGCGGAGGCTGTGAATGAGTTTAAGGCGGAGATTGCGGCGCTGCAGAAGCGGAAGACGCGATGATTTTTTTTTACTTAATTTTCTTGTCGGACATTTTTTCTTGGAAATGTTTGCAAGTGTGTGGGACGAGTATAATGGAAACGAACAATAGACAAATGGGTGGGCTTAAGGGATGGAGTAAATCTTTGTACGGGAACGGTTAGAAGAGCATGCGGATTTTGCAAGAGATACATGTAGAGGGAGACAAGGTGTTTCTCGCTTTTAGTGTATTTCTTCCTTTACAGGTTTTAGTTTGTATGAACTAAATGAGAGAAAGATGTCCATGAAGTAAAAATATAATGTGGTTTTATTTCATCTGCTTTTTGTGAAATCTAGCCTCTCCTCCTCTTCATCAACACCCGTCATTTTTTCAAAAACATCCCTCTGCATCAAAAAAAAAACATCCCGCGAATCCTTGGGCTATGCGTATATATCGTACAATATCAGCATGTAACATTCGGACCCCCAACATCAGGTATCTAATTCTCATGCCTCCCATCCATCAAATTGTAAAAAAAGTTATGTATATAATATAAAAAAAATTGTGTTTATAAATATGATCGAAAGAGACGTCAAAAGGGGTTTGTTTGCGTAACGCATAAAAAGTCGTGTGTGTTTTGTGCGTGTGTACACACATTTTGTTGCTTGTATAAAATGTCTGTAATAATGTAAATGCGAGTGTGAATCGTTATCTCGTAAGAGCTTGTGCAAAAAAAAAAATCGAAGTGAAAAATGAATCCGAAACGGCGCCATCCAGAAACGAGTATCCCAAAAAAGAGTATTGTTTCGTCGTCATCCCATCAGAAAAAAATGATCGCTAAAATATCCCAAAAGTGTGTGTCTGTCGCTTTTTGCCCAAGATGAAAAACTCCCTGCCCAAAAGATCCGTTCCGCTCATTTGTGCCACGTCGTCACGCCGACGACAATCAGGACGACGCAGAGGCAGATGATGAGGGCGCCGATGATGGACATGCGCCGGTTGACGCTCCTCCACCACCTGGCGCGTTCATGAAGGCGCTCCGCGTTGATATACACCCTCTGGTTGCGTGCCTCCATTCGAATATCCAAATGGCCTGTGCTGAAGGCTTGCTCTGTCATTTCTCGCTCCAGCTTGGGAGGAATTGGCAGAATGGCGCCNNNTCCAAGNNNTTGGTTTCTTCTGTTAGCCAAGGCTCGGGGTATCTGTACAGCNNNAGAGGACTTACTAAATGGACAGATGAAGCCGAGAACGAACAGCACAAGCTGGAGGTTTCGTTTCCAGATTCCATAGTCGGCAGATTCGGCCAACGAAGGAGGCGACCAGATGCTAAATCGGCTGGCTCGTCTATCAGTCTGCAGATGCGGTGACCAAACGCTCGAAGTCTGTTTCTTGACGCTGTGATCGACGGGCATATAAGGTTGGGGGCGGATGTCCATCGAATCGGATTCACTAGCGCGTCGATGCATTTCTCGGGGCCGACGACGGGGATTGAAAATCTCTCCCGTGTGCGCTTCATAGCTAGGGGAGCGGCTGTGGGACGAATCTCGGTGTAAGCTGCTGGTGAACTGCGAAAACATGGACTCGTTGGAAGGTTGCGCCGCCAAAAAGCGCCGTTCTCCACTGCCGTAATAGACCCTATTCGAGTTAGATACACCAAGCTTCAGAGGCTGATTACGGGCTCTGGCNNNCCTTGCCCACGCCGGGATGACCGACGCGTAGCTTATGCTGTTGTTTCGAGAATTGCTTCTGGAACGGGAACGGTGATTTCTGGCCCCTGAGTGCTCGGAAGCCATGCTTAGGCCGCGGGCACGGGAGGGAAGGCGGTTCATACTCTCCAGGTCTGCCAGACCATCGCCATCCTCATCATGGTCACGTACAAGACGAGCAGTGGAAAAGGGCGTATCTCTACCATAAACAGGTTGAGGTCGGTCCACAGAGCCGTTTCGAGAATGAGATGCCATGGCCAAAGCCTCCTCCACACCAAAAGTAGAGAAGCTTCCTGTCTGCCTTAGCTGGTTGAGCGTAAAGACGCTGCTGCGAGCATTGCCAGACAGTCGAGAGATGGACCGAGTCGTGTCACTCCGTTCGCTCTCTGACATGACTGTGGACAGAGCAGTACCCCATGGCTGCGTTCGAGACGTATTCCTGCGGTGAACTCCTTGACTAGCGGTTGACTGAGATCGCGAATGTCGTCCTTCTAAATCGACCTGTGTGGACACGCCCGCTGGCGTATTGAGATCGGTCTCTCGGTTGAACCCGGAGCCGGAAGCAGAGTTCAAGGACCCGGTCCTCAGATGCTCGAGCGATCTAGTGCTAGGAATCGTGGAGCTAGAGTAGAGGCGACCTGATCTCATGGGCCGTAAAGGAGCCACCACCATGCTGTTGTTTGAGTATTCGGACGGCGCATGGGAGATATCCGTCCCGTCTGACTGCGTACGTCGGTGTCCGTGGACAACATAGTTGGGAGTTCCCTGGGCTTCTGAGTCTGAGTGCGCCCGGGATTGGTCAGATGTTGACGCGCCGTCATAAACGACATAGTTGGGTCCGCCGGGGAAAAGCGAAGATGTGTCGAAATCCGATGCCATGGAGCCACGGACAGTGTCCGGGCCAGAAGAGCTTTGCGCATACGTCTTGTAATTCGTGCGATCCGACACGGTGTTGCCAGTTTTGTTGGACTGAAATGATTTCTTGGTAGTCAGAGCAAACGCAGCGATGCGCTCTTCCTCCACCGCAATCTTGCCCGAGGCGACAGGATCTTCTTCCAGGAATGGAGGCAGCTGGGTGGGGGTTAACTCGGTCTCGGTGGCATCGCTGAGGTGACTCTCAACCTTGCGCAGTCCACCAACAAGGTTGTAGTTCCAAGGGGACATGGATTCATCATCTTCCTCGGGGATTGATGGACCTAGGGATGATGCGGTCACAGAGGCGCTATCCTCTGCCAATGTCGTCAAGGCCGAGCTGGGGCGATCTTCGCTAAAGATGCTTGAAGAATTTTGCATATAAGAGGAACTGGAGGCGACAGAGTAGTGCGGGTTTGAGTCGGTGCGAGTAGAAACAACAGAGTTTGTCCGGGAAGCCCGAACGGAGTTAAGGGGGACGAGGGAGAAGGTCTTGTTGTCGGAATTAAGGTTGATGTCGATGAATCTCTTGGGGCGACGTTGGACAGGGGATGTCGTAGCAGAGGCGGCGATAGCAGCAGCAATATTGGCAGTAGCGTCAAGTGGGAGTTCAGGTGGGAGTTCAGGGGATGGCGGAGACGTCAGGGATTTCAATGACTGCGACAGAGATTGAGATCGATATCTCCCCCGAGGGGCGGCCTCGAGAGCAATAGCAGATGAACCGGTGTCGAGGATTTCATTGGGGCCAATACTTGAACTCCGTCGCTTGCTAGCTGATGCGCGAGACGGACCGGCAATGGTCGAGGCTGAAGAAGGAGGGCTTGCGGTGGCGGGCGAGTCGTCCGCAGAATGGACTTCGACATTGTCCAGGTTCGAGCCGATGGAAGCATTTGGGTTGAAAAGCTGAGAACCGCCGCTGAGCCGGGTCGGTTCATACGGCACAAGTCGAATCTGAAGTTTCTCGTTTGGAGACGATCGCCCTTCCGAGGACCGTTCGGAATCGGGCGATTCGGACATCCTCTTCTCACTAAACAGGAGAGCCGTCTCATAACATTTGCCCAACTAATTTGAAAGATGGCGAGAGGTCGGCGCGACTGTGAATGAAGAAATTCGGTCTTGCAGGGCGCGAGGATGCGTAGGAGCCAGTGAATCGCTCGGTGCGGAGGTGGCGATGCCGTATGATAACTCGATATTACGTCCGAGGGCTTCGATTCGTCGTGTGGTGCGAGCCGATCGGGCTGCTGGTCATGCCAATTCGGGTTGGACGGGCAGTCTCGCACAGAAACAAGAAACTGCCGGAGCACGAAGGGGGTATTTGAAAGCAAATATGAAGAGGGGAAAGAAGAAGCAGAAATTGATTGGTCGCGTCAAAAGGTCGGCGGCTATAATGTTGGCAAGCAGATGAAAATAAAACCCGTGAGAATGGAAAAAGTGTAACCAGAAAAATTAGCAGCGCGCCTGGGAGAGAGTCGCAGGCGAGCTGAAGAAGAATTTACGGACTAGTCCGAAGTAGCGACTGGAAGAATTAAAAATTAAAGAAGGACATAAACCGGGCGATTATTCGTAGGATCCTCAAAGACTGTTGCGGCGGTTAAGCGGCAAGACGAAGCACAGCGATGCCAGCCAAGGCGTGCGCAGTCCGAGTATGGATAGGGCAGAAAAGAGCGTAACGGTCAGCGATTCGAGAGAGCGACAGACGGGCAAAATGAGCGTGTGGAGGATTGCAAAAGAGCGAAAGAGAGCCGACAAGGCGGTTGATGGGGCACGAAGATGCGGCCCGGGGGAGGCCCATGAAAAAGGGGAGGTCCGTAGCGTCCATGTACGAGTAGCCTGGCCTGGCCGCAGCGCCCGGGGTTTTGGTGGATGGGGATGGGGATGGACGAAGAGTCCGCAACTGGAGCTTTGGCCCGCCAGAGTTTGTGCTACTGGAACTGGGACCCGTCTAGAGAGTTTTGTTTTTGAAGCAATCATGCAAGGCGACGACGATGGTGGTTGGTAGGTAACATGTCGAGACAAGACGTGGAGCTGAGTGACTGAGTCTATTGTCGTAGATGGATCATGCGACTCGGTTTGAGTTCAGTTCAGTTTGGCACAGATGATCTGTTTCTGGTCTTGTTTATTCATGCGGTAGGTACTTGAGCTCCCAGGTCCAGAATAGGTACAGCATGTTCGTGCTGTACATGGGCCTCCCAGCATCGCGATGGGGCGTTGCCAGGTATATTCCCGGTTGTCTTGACAGTCCTTGACCGCCTACGCGTGGCTTCATTCAGCTCCGTGGACATCGACATCCCTTCTATGGCTTCTCTCGATCCGTCTCCCTCCGTTTTGTCGCTGACTGTGTCTAGCAGAAGTGAAAAGAGTGGCTCCCAGCAGGTCCAGGTTCGTCGGATGGCCAGACGCAGATGCAGGGGTTGCAGAGCAGAAGCAGAAGCGCCGCTAGTAGCACCTGCAGGGAGATGCAGGTCCGGGCTTCTAGCGACTCCAGCAGCGCGATAAGACGTACGAGTAAGACTGAGAGAAAAAATAAAAACAAGCAATTGAGCAAAAATGTGCGCAGCGAAATGGGGCCTCAGAGGGCGGGCGCTGGCTGGCTGGTTGAATGAACTGAGGCCATCGCGATCGACGCGGTCGCAGAGACGGGGGTGAAGTAACCAGATCGGTGTCTAGCATGAACTCTACGGGCTGCTAGCTGTGGACTACTAAGATTTCAGGCACCGCTGGTGGTTCCGCGCTGGAGAGGCTCCTCCGGAACGGTGCCTGGCTAGGGAACAGTACCGTTTGCATTAATTACGGTGTCAAGGCAATGGACTGGAATGAAAGAATCCGGGACAAACAGCTTCAGGTTGAGCTCGGATCAATTCAATCCAATCGCGCCCAATTCAATTGGCTGCGGTATTAATCTTCCATTACTCTTTAGAGTCTTTTTACTGAGGGAAGCGAGTGGCGCAGTGCGCAGATGCCCTGCATGCCCTGAAATTACAGGCTCGGGCGGATGCATGCACACGCACATGCACATGCACACAAACAGCTTCAGGTGTTTCCAATCGTTTGTTCCAGTCGTCTGTCTCGTGTCCTGCAAGCTGCACCGCACACGCGCCCGCCAGGGGCAGAAGCGCAGTGCATGCAGCAGCGCAGTCTGACAGTTACTATTGCTATCTATTGCTACCTAACTGACTGCTGATCGCAGTGATGTGATGATATCCAGTCAATGGTGCGCAGCCGATTGGCAAACATGAAGCCCGTTGGAATGGACCTGAGCGCAGGCCTTTTATGCACGAACACTTGGACGAGTGAGATTGGACGCTGGCTGGAGAGCTAGCCAACGCTAGAAGCATTTGGCAGTTTGGAAGGATGCAACGGTGAAACGGTTGCTGGCGTCTGCGTTTGCGACTGGAGGTTTCGGAGCTTTTTCTGTCGTTATCTTCATCCACATCCACAATTGATGGCGACACATTGCATCCGGTTCATTCATTCACCTGAAGCGTTTGGTGAGAGTGGCCATCCAATGTTAATCAGCTATGAAGCAGCATTACAGAGATTCATCACCGTTGACGCCATTTGCCCACTTCCGTGGATACGACAACGTTCCCCTGGCATAAATACACAGACGGAGACGGAGTACCCGATCCAGCACGGTTCGCATATTGCAGGACTCGCTAGTCCGCACTCGTAGATTAGATGACTGTGACTGTGACCGGGACAGCCAAAGTAATACTCGTACCAGTCAGATAATCAAAGACAAGCAAATCACCACCAAGAATAACCTAGAGCAGCATTCAATTGAGGATGTCTTCATGTAGGTTGTCTGTTAAAGTTTTCTAGGTACGCAGAAATAATCAATCCATCATCTGTAGTCGAGGCTTTAGTCATCAATGGTGGCCATCCATTTCCGCATAGAGTTCCGTTAGAGCCGCAGTAGCATCAACCAAAAGTTGCAACCAAACGCCCTAATTCAACTAAAAGTCCTCCGCACCAATTCAGGAACCCATTGTTCAACTCACGACAAATCCATTCTCTCATCTCATGCTCCATTATGAAAACAATAATACCTTCGTCTCCATGATCCATTCTATTATTATGTTGCATATAATCAGCCAAACTTTGCGTCATTCCGCTCCCCGCATAGGGTAGCCATCCCCTCTTTTTTTTCTCTTCTCTTTTTTAAGCGGAACCACATGCACATGCAAGCTTCGCCGAGTCTTCGTACGCTTACTTTGGCGACTGGCGCGCGGCTGTTCAGCTTCTACCGAGCCTTTTGGTCCTATCCCTAACGCTCTGTATATCCTGTCGTGTAACTGTAACTTCAACCCTGTTTGACAGCTGGACATCTCGCCATTTACACGAACACGCTTCACTCTGCAATAGGCCGAGAGTGCCGCTGTTTCATATTAGCCTCATCAGATGGATCCTCCCTCACCAGGTGCTCTCAGCCAGCCCCAGGCGTTTGGCCTNCTTGGTAAGCAGTATCGAAACTCTGTTCAGATCATGCACACGTCGCTAATCTATTATGCTTTATGCTATTTGGGGAAAACACAGGCGGCATACACCCTCATCTATGTGCTCCCACTCTATGCATCCTCAGAAACAAGAGCTGCCCCTGGCAAGTCAAGAGACGCCCCCGAGGCCATTCGCGCCAGGATCTTCGTCGTCTCACTGTCTACCACCGCGTGCTCTCTCGTTACGTTTCTGCTCTTGCCCTATGTCTGCACCTCAGCGGCCGCCACCAGCTGTAGCCCGCTGCATCTGATGGGCTACTGGCCGCTTGGCCTGGCCGAGACGCTCAAAAGCTGTCTTCTGACGGGCCTGCTCTTTGCCGCGCCCCTTTACGAGTGTCTAATCATCGACGGCGTCTGGCGAGAATGGGCATCCGGCCTTCAGCCTCTCCGGGAAATCTGGGCTGAATGGCCCACCTGGCGTAACCTGGTTGCTGTGAGTTTCCAAGCATACCCCAGCTCAATGAGANNNAGAGCCCCATCATCGATATACCCCTGCCCGCATGTTTATAACNNNTCCGAGTGCTCATGTTCTTCTTGCACAGGCCCCATCACCGAAGAATGTCTATTCCGCTCCGCCGCTATCCCACTGCTCCTGGTGGCAGGGTCTAGCATCAGCAGAATCATCTTCCTATCTCCTGTTGTCTTTGGCCTTGCTCACCTTCACCACTTTTACGAGTTCCGCATTACCCACCCGCAGACGCCCCTGGTAGCTGCTATTGCCCGCTCCGTCCTGCAGTTTTCGTATACTTCCCTCTTCGGAGCCTACGCAAACTTCCTCTTTCTGCGGACCGGATCTCTTCTTGCTGTCATTCTGGTCCACACGTTCTGCAACTCCATGGGCTTGCCTCGCGTTTGGGGCGCCGTCCAACCGTACTGGCTTGACGAAGCCGACTCTTCTAGTCCGAGACGCACGATCTTGTGGTCTGGGATTTACTACGTGCTGCTCATTGGTGGCTCAGTTGCTTGGTGGAAGAACTTTTATCCTCTAACTGAGTCGCCTATTGCTCTGGCAGTATTCTAGCATACTTTTCACTATCTGTCCACATCGTTTCTCCCATGAGCTGATACATCCAGCTATGAATGCCAAAAGAAAAGAAAGAAACCAACATTACTCCTGTGTGGCGATTCGCTTTTGCCTTTTCATGACTCCCAACCACACTATCGTGGGGTTTTGATGCTGCCCTTCTATATCCCGCAAATGTTGCCTATCAAGCCCGAGTAACCAGCCATCATAAAAACATACTTGTGCCTTATTAGCCCCTCGTATCTCTACTAAGACTGCGTAGCGAGCCTTCTTTGGAAAACTCATCGTCCATCAATGGTCTGCGATGCCGTAGAGTAGCCTGCTCCCGGCTTTCACTTCCAACAGAAGGGTCTCTGTCTTTGCCTTTGGAGAGCCCAGCAGAACTTGTACTTCCTTCTGCCATGGCATCGTCTGGGCCCCTGGTATTCTTCTTCCTGGGCCACAAGCTTGGCAGTGCAATCTGCTGAAACCGTGGCTCGACTGCTCGTTCATCAAACCACCTGTGTAGCCGTGATTCAATCAGCTGTGCAATCTTGGGTACGTCCTGCAATCGTGAACGGCTACCCAGCAAACTCCGGATGGAGAAGTCGAGCCGATAGTCGTCGAGGAAGTTAAAGGCCATCATAGTCGGGGTCGATTGCGAAGGGTTGCTCGGGAGAAATGATATAGATAGCGTTCCGCTAAATCTCACCACAGAGACGGAGAGGGCTACTGGAAGAACCGCAGATAGCTTTTTGGGATAGTTGAGAAGCAGCTTTGTCTCCACTGCCATCGTGAGCATGTCGCTGAGGTCGACGTCCATTCGGGCCTGGAGGCGAGTGCCGTCCCGAGCCGCCGTGGCGGGGTCGATTTTCACATGGCTGCCCAGACTGATGCCGTCTTCGTCGACAGGAATAATGCGGCAGTTGCTAAGGATGGGAAACTCTTCGCCCAGACTGAGCTCCGTGACGCGAATCTCGTCGACAAAGTCCGGCCTCGACGTCCCGTTCAGGGTTTTAGTGAGAGAATTGAGAATAGCATCGTCATGCTGGGCGTCACTCCGAAACTGAGCAATCGTCTGTGCTATCAGCACGTTGAACCAATCCAGGCTCTCCGGCTGATGGCTGTCGACGTTGTAGTACGTCTTGCTCAGGATGGATCCGATGGTCAGCGTCGGCGGGTTCCTCAGGACGGTGGACTTCTTGCGGTTCAGGGTCTGGCCAATGCGCTGGCTGGGAGAGCGTAGTCTGAGGAGGGACTGCTTATGTGCCAGCGTCCTGGATCTTCGCTCTGTGGCGCGGAGGGAGGCGGCGACGTCGGGGGAGGGCGCATCGCCGAAGATGAAGAATTTGATGAAGGCGGCTAGGATTAGGACGACGGAGAGTTGGCCTACTATGAGGCCTTGAGTGAATGAGAGGCTTGATGGGTGGAAATGTGAAACTCGGGTTAGTCTTCAAGATGGGTATCTGCTTTGATGCATAGGACAGCTTACGTCGGTTCATGCCGCGCCGGGCAAGAATCCGCCATTCTCAAAATAATTCGATTTTATTCAAAGAGGCAAAGATGGAGAATTGGCTAGGCAAGATTATGGCCGCCCATTGAGTGGGCACTGGGCTGGGTGTGAGATGAAGAGTGAATTTGGTGCTGCTTCACTTTGTGGTGAAAGCACCATGATATCGACACCTGAGGTTCAATGATGGAGTGTAATGGGCCAACTTTTACGCATGTGAAAACGCAGCCAATCAGGCGTGGGGGACTGCCCACAGCCTTTGGGCAGTCTTTTAGCGGCCAAGCAGAGAGAAGCTGCATACCCACCTATTTTGAACTGAGGGCGTTTAGAAAAGAAAAGAAAGGAAAAGATATGAATAAAATAATGGAACGAATAGAACATCATGAAGTACGTTTCTTTCTCTTTCTTTTCTTACGTCTCTTGATGCTTGTGTCATCTTCATAGGAGCTCTATCTTGTTGGAATTCAAGCGTTGAGCATACACTCTGTACATCTACAGAAAATGAGGCGGTAGATCTGCGTACTCGCCATAACATAATGTTTAAAAATTTCAAGTTTTCTCCGTCGATCTTGAATTACATATACTTACGATTCTTCATTTTCCACCTCATGTTCAAAAGCTCTCGTCATGTAAAGATATACCGTTGCCGTGAGCGAAGATATAGCAGCTGAATGGTCATTACGTAGCTTCTTAGGTCTAGTCCTAATTGGGAACTGGTTTGCTAAGCTCCCTCATGCGGCAGCCAGTTCTTCCGCTCTCCGTCTTCCCTCATTGGGCATTTCCCTCTAGGCGTCCAGTGAAGTCACCCCAAACTCCATAACACGTCTCCAGCTTGTCGATAGGCGCATGTTCAAGTGAGCGCTCTCAGTCCGGATATTCTCAGCTCAGCACCCCAGCTTATCACCATTTCCCTGGTTGTTACAAATACACATCAAGCTACTCGGGGCATGATATCATGTAGCTAGCGGCAAACCGAGAAATTCGTCATCATGGATGTCTCTCAAGCTGTCTCCGGATACCTGTCCAAGATGATGCTCTCATCGGGCGATCCCTCGTCTTCAAAGATGAAGGTTCTGTTGCTAGATAGGGAGACTATTTCCATCGTCTCAACAGCCATCACACAGTCTTCGCTGCTTGATTATGAAATCTATCTCATTGACCGCCTGGACAATGCTAGCCGCGAGAAGATGCGCCATCTCCGGTGTATATGCCTAGTTCGCCCCTCATCAGAGACAATACAGCTGCTCATAGATGAGCTTCGGGATCCCAAATACGGAGAGTACTATCTCTTCTTCACAAATGTAGCCAAGAAGTCTGCCTTGGAGCGGATTGCCGAGGCGGACGACCACGAAGTCGTCAAGCTTGTGCAGGAGCATTTCGCCGATTATATCGTCATCAACCCAGATCTATTTAGTCTCAACATGTCTCTTCCGCAGCAGCGGATATGGGCTGGTGGACCTGACAAATGGCACCCCGATGCTCTCCAGCGATGCTCTGAAGGTCTTTTGGCTGTACTTCTCTCTCTGAAGAAGAAGCCGTTAATCAGATATGAGAAGAGCAGTCCTCTTGCTACAAAACTGGCCTCCGAAGTACGCTATATAATGACAAAAGAGGAGCAGCTATTCGATTTCCGGAAAGTCGATACACCTCCCATACTCCTCATACTGGACCGCAGGGAGGATCCGGTGACACCTCTTCTCACCCAGTGGACGTACCAAGCCATGGTTCACCATCTTCTCGGCATCAAGAACGGCCGTGTTGACCTTAGCGAGGTTCCTGATATCCGACCCGAGCTCAAGGAAATTGTCCTCTCTCAAGACCAGGATCCATTCTTCAAGAAGAATATGTATCTGAACTTTGGTGACTTGGGCGGAACGATCAAAGAATATGTCGAGCAGTACCAGTCCAAGACGAAAAACAATGCCAATATCGAGTCAATATCTGATATGAAACGGTTCATCGAAGAGTATCCGGAATTTCGGAAGCTCTCCGGAAATGTAAGCAAGCATGTTACGCTTGTGTCCGAGCTTAGCCGGAGAGTTGCTGCGGAAAGCTTATTGGAAGTCAGTGAGCTCGAACAGAGCCTGGCTTGCAATGACAACCATGCTTCCGATCTAAAGGTAAAGAGCACTTCTACAACTGTAACTGGTGATNNNCAAGGGAGAATGATGAAGCTAATGATTAACCCAGCCGTACAAAAAATAATACAGTCCCCTAACATAACGACAGGAAGCAAGGTTGGAGTGGTAACTCTATATGCCTTGCGCTATCAGAGGCACCCATCAACTGCCCTTCCCATGCTCATGGACCTTCTTGTTGCGGCCGGCAATGTATCTACGAGACAAGCAGATCTCGTCAAGAAAGTTCTCAAGTATCATTCTTCATTACACACCTCGGACTCTCGCACCGGCATTTCAGACATATTCGACTCGGCAGGTATTTTCTCTGGCACAGCAAACCGATTCAAGGGTCTCAAGGGCGTGGAAAACGTTTATACTCAGCATAGCTCGCTGTTGGAAGGCACCTTGCAGAATCTCATCAAGGGTCGACTAAAGGAGCAACAGTATCCGTTTGTGGAGGACGGCAGCTCCACTAGAGACAAGCCGCAGGACATTATCGTTTTCATGGTTGGAGGTGTGACATACGAGGAGGCAAAAATGATTGCCGGAGTCAACGCTACGATGCCCGGCGTGCGTGTGGTTCTTGGTGGCACATCAGTTCATAACGCGACAACATTTTTGGAGGAAGTTGAGGATGCCGTCTCCTCTTGGGCTTGAATAGAGACTCGGACAGGCGTTTATGACACGATTTGTAACGAAATGACAGCCATAGCTACTCTAATACTTGAAAATATACAGAATTCTCTTGACTTTAATTGTGAAACCTCTTGTATAAACCGTCTTAATTCTGGTGAGCCACCCAAACGCTGCGGTAGGGATACGTCATATGCATATAGCCGCTATATGTATCTATCAAAGAGCTTATCGATAAAAATTATTGCGACACTCCAGAGATCAAATCTAGCAGATGAATTGTCGCATGAGGATTTCTAGGAGGGAGAAAGCATACAGGTGCTGGGTCATATCGAGATGAGATGAGTGCCTTACTGCGTCCTCGGTCGTTTCAATGGCGCACCAGTTTGAGACATCGTCGGTTTGCTACAGTAACCGATAGGCATAGGTGCGTTGGAAGACTTTTCGGAGACACTACAAAGAGAGAAAGCGTCAACNNNCACGTACAAAGAGCCTTCGATGTCGTCGTTATAGGCGGTGGGCATGCCGGAGCCGAGGCATGCGCTGCTGCTGCGAGAGCCGGTGCGCGGACGGCCCTGGTCACACCCAAGCTGGACAATCTGGGAACATGTTCCTGCAATCCGAGTTTTGGAGGTATCGGCAAGGGAACAATCATTCGAGAGATTGATGCGCTGGATGGCTTGGCCGGGAGGATCATTGATAAGGCTGGTGTCCAATTCCACCTGCTGAACCGTAGGAAAGGACCGGCTGTCTGGGTATGTCTGCTCTGCATTGGCCATGTTGGGCATCCGCCTTTGTCTGGTCACAATGCTAACATGATGCTTGCTTTTATCGGCCCGCGTGCACAAATTGACCGAGACCTTTACAAAAAGTACATGAGAAGCGAACTCGAATCGTATCCGAATTTGTCGCTTGTCCTCGAAAGCGTATCGGACATCATCTTAGCAGAGAACGAAGGCTCTAGCGCCGGCTCAAAGGGCACAATCGCCGGTGTCAGACTCGAGAATGGCGAAATTCTACAGACTGGGAGAGTAGTCATCACGACTGGAACCTTTTTGGGAGGCGAAATACACATAGGGCTTGAGGCTTATCCAGCTGGTCGCATTGGAGAAGCAGCAACAACGGGCTTGAGCAAATCACTACGGGAAGCAGGCTTCCAACTAGGACGATTGAAGACGGGCACTCCACCGCGACTCGATAAATCAACTATAAATTTCGACATACTCCAAAGGCAGCTGGGTGATGANCCCCCTGCTCCTTTCAGTTACCTAAATAACCAGGTGGCCGTTCAGGATCAACTCACCTGCAGCATCACATTCACCAACGAGGCTACGCACAAGATTGTCCGTGAAAACTTGGATAAATCAATACACATTCGGGAAACCGTTAAAGGCCCGAGGTATTGCCCCTCTCTGGAGTCAAAGGTCATCCGCTTTGCGGATAAAGAGCGTCATATCGTCTGGCTTGAACCCGAAGGTTTCGACAACCCAATCATATACCCTAATGGACTTTCTATGACAATACCAGCAGAGGCACAAGAGCAGGTGCTGCGTTCAATACAAGGGTTGGAGCAAGTAAAAATGCTGCAGCCTGGTTATGGTGTCGAGTACGATTATGTTGATCCTCGAGGATTAAAGTCCACCCTTGAGACAAAGGCAATTGGAGGTCTCTATCTAGCAGGACAGATCAACGGCACCACAGGATATGAGGAGGCCGCAGGCCAGGGAGTTATAGCTGGTATGAATGCTGGACGAGCTGCCATTGGACTCCCGGGTGCCTCACTATCCAGGTCGGATGGCTACATTGGTATCATGATTGACGACTTAATCACCAAGGGTGTTACAGAGCCTTACCGCATGTTTACATCTAGAAGCGAATTCCGCATGGCTGCCAGGGCAGACAATGCAGACCTACGCTTGACGGAAAAGGGACGAGAATGGGGCGTCGTCTCGGACCACAGATGGAGTGTTTTCTCGGATGAGAAGCAACAGATTCTAGATCTCACCAAATCTCTCGGTGCCGTTTCCTTGTCGCCCGACGAATGGATGAAGGCGGGATTTCAGTTGAAGAAGAGCTCTCAGCGCCGAACCGGCATTGACATGCTGCGACTTTCCAATACCGCCGAGCGAATCCAACTGGACCAGCTTAGCGCCATCGTGCCTGAAGTCATGAACTACTCGCCGCGCATTCGAGACAGGGTTGTCATTGAAGCGGCTTACGCACCTTACATCAAGATGCAGGCGGCGGAGCGCGGGCGGTTTGTTAATGATGAAAATATTCGCCTCCCGCTTGATTTGAACTACGATAGTATTCCTGGGTTGGCATTGTCGGAAAAGGAGGTTTTGAGGAGAACACGGCCTGAGACTTTGGCGCAGGCTCGTCGTGCTGAAGGCATTACTCCTTCTGGGTGCATTCGGCTGCTGGCTTATATTCGTCGCCAAGGGTCATCTGCGGCAGTGCCGATTGGTTTAGAGGAGAGTCCCTTGGATGCTCGCCTCTGATGGTGGACATATGGTTATGATTCTGAAGGCTGCGATTGTAAATGAAGCGTATAAGCCGGCCATTGGCTATCATGGGGCCGGGATGTGACCTGTAGTAAATATTTACCTGTACATTATTATCGGAAGAATAGAAAATATCACCCACTGCTGTACTTAGTAAAGCCGCGACCATTGTTATTAGGCTTATTTTTCTCATCAATTTCCTACACGGGTTCTCAAAATACCACGTAATTAAGATCTGTCCACTCTTCCTATCAGACGACGACACGAGGAGCTCTCAAACCCTTTCCGGAAGCTAAGTTGAGTTAGCCTATTTGCCGATATCGGTAGTGACTCGATGAGCTGCATAACAGACTAAGACTCACCCCACCAAGAATTTCTGACCTCCAATTAGCTTTTGGATAGAGGGGGAAAACTCCAACCAAGAACCTTTTTTTATACTTTTTGTCTTTTGCGAATCCCGTCCTCATTGAAAGAAATTGGTCAGAGGCGGCATCGCCTTTCAACGACCAACAATGGCGGAAGCAACGAAAGCACCTCCCCAGACGATTTCGATCCTGGGCGAGCCAAACATCGTCGTCGACCATGCCCTCTGGCCCAACTACATTGTCCAGGACCTGACTCAGAATCTGGCCTCGTCGACGTACGTCCTCATCACCGACACGAACCTCTTCGACACCTATGTTCCTTCGTTCCAGAAGCGATTCGAGTCGTCGAAAGCGAACCAGTCCGCACGGCTGCTCACGTACGCAATTCCTCCTGGCGAGGCTTCCAAGAGCAGAGAGACCAAGGCGGAGATTGAGGACTGGCTGCTGTCCCACCAATGTACGCGGGACACTGTCATCATTGCCGTCGGAGGCGGTGTCATTGGTGACATGATTGGCTATGTTGCGGCGACTTTCATGCGCGGTGTTCGCTTTGTTCAGGTGCCGACGACTCTTCTGGCCATGGTTGACTCATCCATTGGCGGAAAGACGGCCATTGATACCCCCATGGGCAAGAATCTTGTCGGTGCGTTCTGGCAGCCGCGCCGAATCTTTATCGACCTTGCTTTCCTGGAGACTCTCCCCGTGCGCGAGTTTATCAATGGCATGGCAGAGGTTGTTAAGACTGCTGCCATTTGGGATGAGAAGGAGTTTACTGTCTTGGAAGAGTCGGCCGCCACCATCTTGTCGAGCGTTCGCTCCAAGGGCCAGAACCGACTGGAGCCTATCAAGGATATGCTGAAGCGCATTGTCACTGGCTCTGCTCGAGTCAAGGCAGAGGTTGTCTCTTCCGATGAGCGCGAGGGCGGACTTCGAAACCTGCTCAACTTTGGCCACTCAATTGGTCATGCTATTGAGGCGCTTCTCACNCCCCAGCTTCTTCACGGCGAGGCTGTGGCTATCGGTATGGTGAAGGAAGCTGAGCTGGCCCGATTCCTGGGTGTTTTGCGACCGGAAGCTGTCGCCCGATTGGAGAAGTGCATTGCATCCTATGGACTGCCTACCTCGGTGAAGGACAAGCGAGTCGTCAACTTGACTGCGGGCAAGAAGTGCCCCGTTGATGTTCTGCTTAAGAAGATGGCCGTCGACAAGAAGAATGACGGAAGCCAAAAGAAAATTGTGCTGCTGTCTGCCATTGGAAAGACACATGAGGCGAAAGCAAGCTCCGTGGATGACAAGTCCATCAGAATCGTTCTCTCTGACTCCGTTGAGGTTACTCCTGGCATTCCCTCTGATCTTCGCCTCACCATTACCCCTCCGGGATCCAAGAGTATTTCAAACCGAGCCTTGATTCTCGCAGCTCTCGGCTCAGGTTCTTGCCGAATCAGAAACCTGCTGCATTCCGACGATACCGAGTTCATGTTGTCCGCCATTTCGACACTGGGAGGCACCTCTTACTCGTGGGAAGAGGGCGGCCAGCTTTTGGTTGTCGAGGGTAACTCTGGCAAGCTCAAGGCCTCGGACGAGCCTTTGTACATTGGTAATGCAGGAACTGCGTCGCGTTTCTTGACCACAGTTGCAGCTCTGTGCGCTCCTACTAGCACGGCTACTACTACAGTTCTGACTGGCAACGCGAGAATGAAGCTTCGACCAATTGGCCCCCTTGTCGATGCCCTGCGCAGCAACGGAGTTGCAATTGATTACATTGAGAAGGAAAAGAGTCTTCCCCTCCGAATCAATGCCTCAAATGGCCTTGAGGGAGGTGAAATTGAGCTTGCAGCAACTGTTTCCTCCCAATACGTGTCTTCTATTCTCATGGCTGCACCTTATGCCAAGAAGGCCGTCACATTGCGATTGGTTGGAGGCAAGCCCATTTCCCAGCCATACATTGACATGACCATCGCCATGATGAAGTCGTTCGGCATTGAGGTCACTCCTTCTACCACTGAGGCGGACACATACCACATTCCTCAAGGTGTCTACAAGAACCCTGCCGAATACACCGTTGAGAGCGACGCCAGTTCCGCTACCTACCCGCTTGCAGTGGCTGCCATCACCGGAACTACTTGCACCATTCCCAACATTGGCTCCAAGTCCCTCCAAGGTGACGCTCAGTTCGCTGTCAAGATTCTCGAGCCTATGGGATGTGAGGTTCACCAGGATGACTACACCACTACTGTTACGGGTCCCAAGTCTGGAAATCTCAAGGCTATCCCCAACGTTGACATGACAACCATGACGGACGCTTTCCTCACGGCCACTGCCTTGGCCGCTGTGGCGACCGGAACGACGGAGATTGTTGGAATTGCCAATCAGCGAGTGAAGGAGTGCAATCGTATTCTGGCGATGAAGGATCAGCTTGCCAAGTTCGGAGTGGTCTGCACTGAGCTGGATGATGGCATCCAGATCACTGGCAAGTCAAGAGAAAACCTGATCACACCGACAGAGAGCATCCACTGCTACGACGACCACCGTGTTGCGATGAGCTTCAGTGTCTTGTCACTTGCGGCTCCCGGTCCCGTTTTGGTGACTGAGCGAGAGTGCGTTGGCAAGACTTGGCCCGGATGGTGGGACGTCCTTGCTCAGTCGTTCCAGGCCAGCCTCGAGGGTGTGGACACGGAGAGCAGCCGTGAAGTCAAGCCCAAAAATGCTACCAGTCTTCAGCGCTCCATCTTTGTCGTTGGCATGAGAGGCGCCGGAAAGACAACTGCTGGCAAGTGGGTTGCCAAGACACTTGGCTGGAAATTCCTCGATCTGGACCATGAGCTTGAACGCCGAGCTGGCATCACGATTCCGGAGATGGTTGGAGGCCCTCGTGGCTGGGAAGGATTCCGGGAAGACGAACTGGCGCTTTTGCGTGACGTTATCGAGGCGCATCCTAATGGGTACGTCTTCTCATGCGGAGGTGGAGTCGTCGAGACCCCGGCTGCCCGGGAGGTCCTGAAGTCGTACGGCGCCAATGGTGGCCTTGTTCTGCTTGTCCAGCGGGATACTGATCAGGTAGTTGACTACTTGACCCAGGACAAGACACGACCGGCATATACCAACGAGATCAGGGAGGTGTACGAACGCAGAAGGCCTTGGTACAGAGAGTGCAGCAACTTTTTGTACTACAGCCCACACTCACAGGACTCTCCTTCAGTAGGAGAGTCTGAGATTCCCGATGACTTTACACGCTTCGTTTCTCTGATCTCTGGAAAGTCTAAGACTCTCGAAACTGTCTCCAAGAAGAGACAGAGCTTCTTTGTGTCATTGACGCTTCCCGACCTCAAGAGCGCTGTGGACATTTTACCTCGCGTTACTGCTGATTGTGATGCCGTGGAGCTCCGCGTTGATCTCTTGCAAGACCAGCAGCCTCAGGCCGTCATGAAACAAGTCTCTTTGCTCAGACATGTTACCGGAAAGCCCATCATCTTCACCGTCCGAAGTGAATCTCAAGGTGGCAAATTCCCCGATGACAACAACGACCTGCGTCGTGCGCTCTACCGCTTGGCCCTCCGGATGGGCGTGGAGTACATTGACCTGGAAGTGACTTTGTCTGATGAGATCATCCAAGAGGTCAGAGATTCTCGAGGACACACCGTCATCATCACATCTCACCACGATCCTGCTGGTACTCTGTCGTGGAAGAACGCCTCATGGGTGTCTGCCTACAATAGAGCTCTGCAATATGGCGATGTGATTAAGCTGGTCGGCACTGCTCGAAGCGTTGAGGACAACTTTGACTTGATCCGCTTCAAGTCTAGGATGCTGGCAGCTCAGCCAACGCCCATCATTGCCCTCAACATGGGCTCTGCCGGAAAACTCAGTCGTGTGTTGAACGGATTCTTGACTCCTGTCTCACATCCTGCCCTTCCATTCAAGGCCGCTCCTGGACAGTTGTCCGCGGCTGAGATTCGACAGGGCCTGGCTCTTCTGGGCGAGATTGAGCCGCAAAACTTTTACTTGTTCGGCAAGCCGATTTCCAAGTCGCGATCGCCAGCTCTTCACAATACCCTCTTTGGTCAGGTGGGCTTGCCTCACGAATACCAGCGCCTGGAGACGGACAAGGTTGAGGATGTGCTGGAGGTGTTGCGCAGCCCGGACTTTGGAGGCGCATCAGTTACCATCCCTCTGAAACAGGACATTATGCCTCATCTGGATGAATTGACTGATGCGGTCAAGATCATTGGTGCAGTCAACACTATTGTTCCTGCGACTGAGAAGTCAGTGGATGGCCGCAAGCGACTCACTGGTGACAACACAGACTGGCAAGGCATGGTCTATGTTCTCCGCAAGGCTGGTGTCAAGACCCAGTCTGGCAACGCCAGCGCTGCTGTAATTGGAGCCGGAGGTACCAGCCGCGCCGCCATATTTGCCCTGCACTCACTTGGCTTCCAGCCCATCTACCTCGTCGGCCGAGATGCCAAGAAGGTTGAGAGCCTTGCATCGAGCTTCCCGGCTGAGTACGGTGTCCAACCCGTTGCAAGCCCCGCTGATGCTGAGAAACTCGCCAGCAAGCCTATCGTCAGCATCAGCACCGTCCCCGCCGACAAGCCTCTCGATTCAGGAGTTGAGGAGACCCTCGGCGCTCTCTTCAAGTCTACAACTGCTGCTCAGGGTGAGAGCCGTGTTCTCCTGGAGATGGCGTACAACCCTCCCCGCACCCCTGTGATTCAGATTGCGGAGAAGGCTGGTAATTGGACGACGATTTCTGGGCTGGAAGTTCTTGCTGCTCAGGGCTGGTATCAGGTATGTAAACCCCCTCTTNNNCTTTTACTTTTCTTCAAATTGAGGTTTTTGAAACTAATGGTTTTTCTTTGTCTTNNNTTTGAGACTTGGACGGGTATCAAGCCGCTTTTCAGCGACGCTTATGATGCGGTGGTGGGTAAGGAGTAAATAGCCACAAAAGTTTTTATTTCTCAAATATAAATAAATAACATTCTTACTTATGGACTTGTTCCTTTTACTATAACAGATTGGAGACGAATATAACAGTTCTCTCTATACTTGAGCTCCCTTGTTTTATATACTATATGATACAAAAGTATTATTATACTTAGGTATATAAAGTACTAGGTATGTAATATTATTATGAACTTACTATTTTATCTAAATATTCAATATTTGAGAAGAAAAAAAATAGTGATTAGTAAGTATAATAATTATTTTGACTTGAATTCCTCAGGTATTGCTACTTTGGTATTTTTTGCGTTTTTATAAGTCAAATATTATTTATACAATTTTTGTTTAAAAAAAATAGAAAACTACTATTAGTTTCTTATTTATAATATAAAAAAAATATTAAAAACAAAATAAAAGTGGAGACTGTGGGGTTCGAACCCACGCATCTTTCGATAATGGTGTTATTTCGAAGAACTTAAAACCATCGCCATAACCACTCGGCCAAATCTCCTTAGTTTTGCCCATTTGTATCAAAATTAACCTTATAAAGTAAGCGTCTAACGCAACCAGCGAAATATCTAGTACGGCTCAATGAATCTCAAGTTGAGGAATTGACAAATGCATAGAGCTAATTATAACAAAAAAAAAACATTATTAATTTAATTTCTATCTCCAATTTTATTTACACAAAATGCTCCAGGAACTAATATTTACAGAATACAAGTTTACAGAATACAAGTCAGCGCGCTGATGCCTAAGCGGCTGCTTGCTGTAAGATACGGGTATCGGTCACCGATTTTTAATGTCAGACTGGATACTAACAGAACTGCAAATGCCCGTATCCTCACGGATCATTTAAACCCTCCCAAACAGATAATGAAAGAAGGAAAAGGAAGCAAAAGAGAGAAATGAAAAAGGAAGAGAGAAAATACTAGGTATATATAAAGCGTAGTATTTGCTCTTTGTACACTAGGTAGCAACAGGGACTTAGCTACAACTTGAGCCGTTTGACAGTGCCTGATATTCTTTTTTTCTCTTCTTTCTGATTGACTTAATTTAAGTCTTTGAATATCTTATTGAAGTTCATCCTTTGGAGAAAAAAATAACTGCAATAACCTCCTTAACTTACATCTTCTCAATTCTTCCATCATGGGGCGAGCATACTGGAAGAACCTTCCTAATGACCCAGAGAAACATCCGCAATTTATTAAAAAGATCATCGAGCAGAGCGATAGCAATCTAGTCAAAGATATACGCCAACATGAGTATCAACGCAACTTGTCATTTAGGTCAGATGACTACCCAACAAGTGTGAAGATACATGATCTTAGAAGCAAGATCGCTGCAGCCATCCAACAGCGAGGCGATATCGCCCATAATCCATGTGGTCATTGCGAGCAAGGAATTGGTCCGTTCATAGGCTGCATCCACATTCAAGGGATGCAGTATGGACGGTGCGGTAATTGTATATATGAAGGAGAAGCGTGTACTAATGCCGATGGTAAGCTGTGTTTTCGTTTCCGACTTCTTCAACTGTCCCAAGCTGACCTATTTGGCACTCTAGATGGCAAAAAAGAACTTCCCGCATTAAACATGAACTCTTCTAGGACAGGAACAGGGCCTGTGTCTGGCGCAAGTCATTATCCTAGCCCGAGTTCTACGGTTCTCGAGGAGCACGCTTTTGGGGAAGCGGAAGAACAAGCCAGCGAGACAGACAACGCAGACTCTTATCTTGTTCTTGGAAAGTTTGTGCTTCCACGGCCCCCTAAAGAGCTCAAGAATCGAGCAGAGAAATGGGAACCGCATCTTGCAAAGCTAAACGCTCGGAATATGGAAGGTAATGTTGCACTCAGCCACGTCATACTTCGAGGCGTAATATTCTGACTGTATGAGTATTTTAGACTTGCGAGACCTTTCGATCGGAGATTTAGACAAGTCATTCCTGGAATTTCAAGCTCGGGAGTCGGAGATATTTCAGCCTGTATTCCAACAATCGCCGTCGCCCGAGCTTCTTGTGAAACCATCAGCCTCATTAACGTTCCTATTGGCGCATCGCTTTAACCGGCCGTCGTTCACGACAGACCACTGCGAGAATGGAGAAACAGCTGATCTATCAAGGGTGTTTGGCCATGGTGATGGGAAATATGTATACACAAAATACGTTGGTGTTCGACCATGTAAACCGACGAGACGTCCAATCAGAGGGCATTGAGAATTATCTCGAAAGATTGCTTAGCAGCCACGAAGGCTATACGTCAAATATTGCCCAATCAATGGAAGCAAAAATCGAGATTATATACGCAGAAAAGCTCCGAGAAAGAAGGCTACAGACTCAAAAGTTTGAGATCCTGCCATTATGGGGAGATTTTGAAGTCGTAGTTCTCTTGCTAGACTTCGAGTCTAGTTCTGGTAATGCAGACCCTCAATATCGCTTTCGGCGTATCATGTTGGCCGCTAGCTACCCCCAGCATATGTTCTACCAATCTCAAGGCAACGTTACTGCATTGAAGCAAGATAAAGTCATGAAGGCTGCCGTCCTAATGGTTTGTGGTGCTGTCACCTGGGTAGACAGGTATTTTTCAGATAAGCTTTGGATGAGTTGTGTTCCTTCTCATCTACATCTCACCGAGATTCGACTATTCGGGAAGATTTTGGGAAAGGAAAGCCGACTACCGACAGTTATTCAGGCTGATGAAGATGAAGACGAGGCCAGACAACTGGAGAAAATCGCGGAAACGGGTGCTTGGGGTGTTTACTTTGAGGCCCAGCCTCACAGTAACAGCAAATTGATGGGCTTGATACCGCCAGGGTTGGAAGCTTTGGGCACATCGGACTCCTCGAATGCCTGGAACGAGCTCACAGATTTACCTGAGGCTGCCCTGGAGTGGATTAGGGGACAGAAAGACGCTTTGTTCGCGGCGATGTCCTATCGAACCTTCATAAATGATAACCGCATTGGAAGAATTGATTGAACGGCCGATTCCCAAATCTATACTAGAGGAAGGTAGCGATACTAGAAGAAGGTAGCGATACTAGAGGATCATAGAGATACCAGAAGAGAATAGCGATACTAGAAGAATATACCTGTATTGATCGTAGCAGAGAGATTCAACAGAGCAGGCTACGGTGCATAAGACAACTTCTCAACTGCAGTGCCAGTGCACCCGTTGTAAAAATGACGAGTTCCCTATCACCGGAAAATCACGGGGGTGGACGATTGGCTCTCGTTTACACATGCCTTGACCGGAAAACAAAGTGGCAAAAGACCTGCAAGGCAGCGCAAGGGCCATATTCACCCCAATAGAAATATTGCGGAGGACAATGGGGGAGGAGTCGTGAGCATGAGCGCCATGGTGGCTCGAGCCTCAAAACGCGCCCCAATTGCCCCAATGTTTAATGGCTCCATTGTAAGCACGTTTCACGAGAGATAAGACGATTGGGAGGATTGACGGGGGAGAAGTGTAGCAATTCTAGAAAGATCGATGAAAATTAGATGGACGAATCGCTACTAGAAAAACATTTCGAAACTACAAGAATATGTAGATGGTGGAAGAATACTAGATTCAATAGTGGCAGAGAGCTTCGGCAGAGCAGAGTAAACTGCGGTGCCTGGAGCTACTTACGTCTCGATCAAAAGTGCCAAAGCTAGTCTTATCTGTAAACTCGTATCTTCGAAATCAGCTGTTCTTATTGTACTATATTATTGTAGGCCGTCACGAATACTCACCGGTTCAACTCACGGTCCTGATCCCCAAACGCTCATACCACCGTACAATCCCACCACAATTCCTCCCCATTTAAACGAAAGATAAACCCCAGCTTCTGTATTCTTAATAGCTCACTCAAAGCACGTGCTATGAAGCACATACTACAAAGCGCAAGCTATTTTTAAATCCATTTATCCTCATTTCGTCTATAAATGTATGGCCTTTTCCTC
This sequence comes from Trichoderma sp. BMH-0061, assembly GCA_030015385.1. Lineage (NCBI taxonomy): Eukaryota > Fungi > Ascomycota > Sordariomycetes > Hypocreales > Hypocreaceae > Trichoderma > Trichoderma sp. BMH-0061. Next base: position 2,627,327 of record JARWZN010000005.1, read on the forward strand.
CTCTCATCTCATCATACTCACTCATTCTCCTCCATCTTCAACAAGCACAACAAACAAACAAACAACAACATCAATCCTTCAAGATGAGATTCTCTGCCCTCCTCGCTATCATCCCCTTGGCTTCGGCCCTTCCTCAGGTCCCGGCTGCTGTCGAGGCCCGAGCTATCGAACCCCGAACTGAATGCTCTGATACGCGAGACACCTGCGTGGTCAAGTGCAGACCTACCGGGCTTGGTTACATTTACTGCGTGAGCGCCTGCAACGCCGCCTACTTGTGGGTGAGTCACAAATCTTCCTCCCTAATTCCATTAGCCCACTTGCGTGTCTCTTCAGTAAGACTAATGCTCTGAGCAGTGCAAGGCCGACAGCGACGACGAGTAAGCGTGATGCTTCAGAGGAGGGCTGATACTGGAACTGTCATCTCGATGTCGGTTTCCCGTCTCAACAACACACTTCTGTAAGGCTTAGGTGTTGATGGAACCGTCTACATGTAGTTCAAAGTAGTAGAGCACATTTCCCTGGGCAATGGAGTATATGTATCGTTGTTTCTACTTGGGATCTTATAGAGTATTAGCAAATAGATATAGATACGAAGAGAGTTACATCATTACTTTATTTTGGAAAAATGATTCTTCTATTCCGAAAACTCCTTTACTGGTCTATTTGTTGTTCATTTACCGAACCAAGTCTACTGGTACAGCACATGTATCTACTTACAGGCAATCCCTGCATCTTTATGCTAATGGGGCTATCGAAAACGAGATTCGTCGTCTTTCCCCGGCATACTTTGATGAGGTTTCGGACAATGCATGAGAGTGATGTTTTTGTAACTTGTTAATAAGTAGAGGCAAGAGATGCATGTGTCACAAAACAGGACATGCCGTTTCGTGAAGCGCCATGTCCTAGGTTTTATTCAGCGATAGAGTCTGTAACGAGATTGTATATTGATGCTTTTTAATCACAGTACAGCAACGGCTTGCGTGGTGGTATGGATACTCTTGCGACGCCGCAAGTAGAGGCGTATCGTGCAACGCCGAGTGCTGTACTGGCAAAACTACACCGTAGCTCTGTTACAAAGCCTTCATACATATACAGCTTGCATCAAGACTATTTCTTGATTGTGTTTTATTTTGAGAGCCTTGCTATCCCCGAACAGGCGCCGATCCTTAGAAACGTAGCTTGGCTGTTTTAGTGAATCCCTGCCTTAGAATATATTCCGATACCCAAGCGACCTGGAAAGCTTACAGCCAGAGGCTCAGTGTATGACGTGGTAGCAGAAGGTGCTATCTATATATCAAACCTCAAGTACATTCTCCCTACTATACTTATGAACATAACCTCCTTACTCCAATTCAATAGTTCCGGGAGGTTTTGAAGAACTATCAGATTTTAGCCAGCACTCTTGAATCGGGAGGGGAAAGGGGAGCATACAGGTCATAGGTGACACGAGAAACTCCATCTACCTCATTGACAATTCTGCGGGCTATGGCCTTGAGTAAGGCGAAGGGGAACTCATAAGGCTCGGCACTCATAAAGTCACTGGTTGTAACCGCGCGAAGGCTATCAATGAAGTTAGGAATGACGTAGTTAAATAGGGGGTTGGGGGTTTTGGTGTATGGCAGCTTACATGATGATATATCCATAGACACGAGTGTCACCCATCACACCAACAGCTATAAGAAAACAGCCAGTTAGCAACGAGACAAAATGATTTCTCAACTGGCGCGGCTCTGAAGTATATACCCTTGCTTGTATCTAACCCAGCGTAGGCTTGGGAAATCTATTGAAGAGTCAGCTGTTGCTCGAACCATTGGTAGTTAATCAACTTACCTCATTGTAGATATTGGCTTCCTTAATCATGGAGATGAAGATATGATCGGCTTGCCTTGCGATTTCAATCCGTTCCTTTATGATTGTTAGCTCATAGCTCATTTACACCTTCGTGTTCTCTCCTAGCTTACAGGTGTGCACTCTCCGAGAATGCGTACGCCAATGCCGGGCCTGCGTAATTCGTAAAATCAAATCAGCTTGTTCTCATAGCTTGACTTGCTGCGCTAACTGTGCCCTGCTGCAAGGGTACTTTTGGCGACAACCAAGTCTATAGAGAATGAACTTACCCTGGGAAGGGAAACCTATTAACCAGATCTTCGTGAATTTTTAGGCGTCGACCAAGGTTTCTGACTTCATCCTTGAATAGCTCGCGAAGTGGCTCAAGAAGCTAGGGTACTGTTAGTCAATGTTTTCCAATTCAAAGATAGGTAGAGAGTCCGCTTGAAATGGGGAAGTATCAACTTACCCTTAAGCCTTGCTGTAATCGCCAGAGTCAGTCAAGATGCAGAGCGTATAATAAGAAAGGGTGTTCAGCTTACGCCATCCATCATGCGCTATACCTTGGTTAGTAAAAGTTTCGCAAATGAAATTAGAAATGAGGGCAGTGGTGTAGACGGTGTCAAAGCGGCTCGTGGACTGATCAGCCACCAGTCGCCGTTTGACACCGTCCGAGGGAAAGTAGTGGGAGAAAGAGATACTTGCCTTGGGTAGACCTCCAACGTTGTGATGGGCTGTGATAAGAGTTAGCAATTGCAGGCCTTGGTGTCTAGTAGAATTACAAACTTTTTATCGTTGCTGAAGGGCCCTTGAAGGAAAGAGATTCAATGCTGTATACAATTAGTTACCCTTCTCCTGGCACACAAGCCACTCTACTTACACGTCCGGGTACAGCTGTATCATGGTTAGTTTTATCATTAATCTATGCATCATATCAACAGATCATAAGTCAGGGGAGCATACCGTTCCCTGGAGAAACCAAGAAACCTTTCCGGCGTTAGGAGTATTCTCGGCTTCCTTCTCGATCCTGATTGCTTCTTCTTCGAACAAGTCGATCTATGGTTTAGTTAGCACTACTGGAAATCTGAACTTCGTGACAAGATTTCGAGGTCGAGAACATACAAAGGTTTCTCCGATAATCTTGCGCTTTTTCTCTGGCTCTGTGACGCCCTTGAGGCGGTCGAGGAAAAGGTCGGTGCCATTAATCACTGTGAGATTAATGCCGAGATGCTCTTTCAGCCTCAACTTTACTTGATTGGACTCGTCGTGACGCATCAATCCTGCCATATGTGAGTGTCGGTCGGACTCATGTGAGAGGTTCAGGTCATACCGTTGTCGATGTGCACGGCATGAAAGCGGTCACCTGAATTTGCGTTAGCCTCAATACACATCCTTGACAGCCATTAGGGTCGTACCGATTGCTTCCGTCATAAGCTTGGCTGCCACTGTGCTGTCCACGCCGCCAGAAACGGCACCAATGACTTGGGCTTTATCGCCAACAAGCTTTCGAATTCGAGTGATCTCCTGCTCGATGAAGTCGCTCATTTCCCAGTTGGGTTGCGCTCCACAAATGTCGACACTGAAGTTGCGCAAGAGCTCCTTTCCACGGGGAGTCTGTTGGATGTATCAAGTTAGTCAAGCGACAAGGAGTGAAAAAGAAAGGGTGGGACTGATGTACATACGTGTTCAAGCTCGGGGTGAAATTGTACACCTGTTGGCATCTCAAATCAGTCGGCAGGTACAGAGTTGATGATGTTGGACTGCGGCAGGTATGCAAAGCAAAAGAGAAAGAAGATGGAGGGGGCGAAAGGAGGAGGTAGAGGGGTAGCAGGACAATAACGGACGGATGGGTGACATGAAGGATGGACATGGGGAGGAGAACTCACCGAAGATGGGCTTGGTCTGGTGGGCAATGCCAGCAAACTCAGAATTGGCCGTCTTAGCTACGACCACAAAGCCCTCAGGCAGGCGGACGAGTTTGTCAAAGTGACTCATGTAAGCTGTCGGAGAGTTAGGCTTGTAGAAGATAGGGATGTTTTACATCGGATGGGAGCAGCTCACCATGCATGGTCTCACCCAAACCAGCAAAGAGACGATCAGCATGGCTGTCGACTTTGTGAATGGTGACATCGGCATGACCGTATTCTGTGCGGCCGAGTTGTTAGAAGATGCGAGGTCAGCAGTTACATGGATAAATTCGAACCTCGAGCTGTTCCACGAGCAACGTTCTCAGAGTTGCTCTGCCAGGCAATTTCCTGCGCGCAGTTAGTTACAGTAGATGAAATGAGATAAAAAAATGGCAGAACTTACCTGGCAACCATAGCTAGACTCACGGCATTAGCACCGCGCCATAAGGGGCTTAGATGGAGTCATACCAGATGCCTCTATAAATATGAGTCAGTAAGAGCGCATTTATCCAACCAAGGGGTTCCAAGGCACTCACAAAATAGGAACACCGAGCTCAAAGACAGCAGGATCAACGTCTTTTATGGATCAGTAAAACTCGCAGGCCAGATATGGAGGATATGGATCTTACGAGGCGAGCCTTCATCGTAAACGGAGGAGGGGCCTATCGATCGAGTTTGTTAGAATCAAAGACGGAGCGAGACCCATAAAGATTCCTACCTCCAGACAAGACGATGCCCTTGGGCTTCCAGGTCAGATCGGCGAGCTTGGCGGTGCAGGGCAGCATCTCAGCGTACACCTTGAGAGCTCGCAGGCGTCGGAGGATGAGGTGCGAGGTTTGGCTGCCAAAATCCAACACCAAGATGGTCTGTAACGAATCGAATCAGTCCTGTGTATAGCTCGTAGGAATACGGGGATGTTGGTTGTTGGTGCTACCGGGGTAGACCAAAAAACTGAAATTTGGGAGTTTACACACGTCGAAATTGTTGTGAGGCGCCTCGGCATCGTTATCGGTGGCCATCTTGTCTGATTGCTGTTTTCCAAGGATGGGATCTAGATTGATTGATGACTGGAAAAAAAAAATGAATGCCGCCAATTTCTTAAGTGACCCCTCCAGATTGAACGGAGTTATCTTATCTTATCTTATCTGTAAAGAACCCCACTCAATACGCCTAGCAGTACTATAGTACTAGGTAGTACCTTAATTAACCATGCCGCTCAACCGCTGTTGCGTGTCACGTGTAATGTGTGCGAGGTCTCTCGACTGCTCCAATTCACCATCTAATCAATTTCAACCTGCGTACATATATACAATTCAAGTTATATGTACGAGCACTTCCATTATACTTCTAAACCGAGGTCAGTCAAGATACTGGCCTGAATATAGCCTCCCTCCACAAGATATCTCGCTCTTTCAAGTGTGCGTACCTCCGAGGGTATGCTCGGTAAACCTGGGCATGAGGATAGAATGCTGCCGTCTGCCCCTGCTTCTTCAACCAAGTACTTGACAATCTCAATGCCCTCTGCCCACCCAAAAAGAGCAGCACCCAATGCACTGCCGAACTTTCCATGCCTTAGTTGTGCATTTGTATCAGCACCGTGCTCTATGAGAAGCTTGACGCACTCCAGCCATCCTTTGTACGCTGCCGTTGCCAAGGCACTGCCGTAATCTCCGTGGTTTAGCTGTGCATTCACGCTGGCACCATGCTCCAGGAGAAGCTTGACGCAATCTAGCGATCCTTCCCACGCGGCTGCTGCTAGAGGACTTCCGAAACCTTCCCATGAACATGTCGGTGTGAAATTAACATCTGCCCCATGTTTTATGAGCGCCCTCACTGAGTCGACCCTTCCCCTACCGGCAGCTGCCTCTAAGGCGCAGCCATATAGGCAACACCGGCACTGGATATTTGGATCCGCTCCTGCTTTGAGAAGCATTTCGACCAGCTGCTCTTCATGAGCAGCAATACAAAGATAACTTCGATAATTCGCATAGTTGTCAGGGTTGCAGCCTTTATCTAGCAACAATGCCGCTGTTTCAACCTGTTGACGTCCAAGGGCCCAGGCTAGCGCACTGTCAAGCCCGCTTTCCAAGGTTCTGTTGATAACGCTTCCGTGGTTGACAAGATCCGAGCAGAGACTGCGGTGACCATATCTGGCAGCAATTGATAGTAAGTCCATTTCCTCATCATTAATTAGTGACACATCGATGTTATTATCCCACCACCCTTCAAGCAAAGTGTGAAGGCCCAAGGCACAAATCCCAAAAATAGACATTTCTGCTGGAAACAGATCACGAAAATCCAAATTTTCAGGTCCAGTTCTTGTATTAATGTGTTTGCACCATGCTTGATACTGTCGGCTTGAAGATTTCTGCGGTCCCGCCGCTCCTAGAAATCGTTTCAAAATCGGTGATACTCGGTGGTGGTCCGAAGCACTGCGCGCATGCCACGCCCAAAACCTCCTTGCATAATCTTGAAGTGGATGTTCAAGGTTGAGATAGTCGCCATGATCTAGTACATTTAACGATAGATCTAAATAGTCGTTCCAATGTGGTATTCTCCACTCCGAGTAGCAGTCGATCAAATAAGAAATCAGCAAGATTGCCACATCTTCGTGTGCCTTTCCCGTCCAGTCCTTGTGTCTGCCCTCAAAATATTCCGCGGCTGATGCATGGGGGAACTTCCACACTTCCAGCTTGGAATCTCTGACAACCAAGTTGCAGCAGATTGACTCCAATGTAGACTGTGTAACAGGACTTGATAGTGTGAGGGCTGCTTCAACCTTGCTGTCTGTCTGGGTTTCCAGTCGAATGGCCCATAGGAGCACGTCGTTTGAAAGTGGCTCTGCAGCGCACAAGACCCATTTGACTGCCCGCTGCAAAATGGCCAACTCATATCCTTCATTTTGGGAATAAATCTCGTCATAGGCGTGCTCGAGACTTTTGGGAAGCTTCCCTAGTCTCTCAAGTATACTTTGGTCGGTTTTAAATTTCTTGAGCTGCTCCCACTGGAGATATGCCCATCTAAACCTGGAGATGGATATTAGGAGGGGATTGCTCAAACAAATCGAGGTAGAAGCTCAATACACTCACATCCCATCGCTTTGGTCGGTAATCGTGCGCTTGACCTCTTCTCTAACGCCTTGTGAAACCGATTGCCATTCTTCATCAAATCGTGTCATCTCTTGTTCAATGTACTTTTCGATATCACCTTTATTATCGGAGGTGCCAATCTCGATTAAACTTTCAGAACCCAGATTTCTTTCAATATCGGGTTCTCTGCGACTGGTGATATAAACCTTGACCGGACGCTCGGCATCCGTAGCAAGGTTGCGCAGAATAAGAACAATTTCTTTCCTAGCGCCTACTTCACATTCGTCAAGAGCATCGAGTACCAAGGTAGTCCGTGGATAGGACCTGAGAAGCTCGGACAGGGCTGCTTTGCATTCTGGGATGCTAAGTTCCCTCTGCTCTTTTTTAGCCTTACGGCATACATCCAAGATGCTCTTGTGCATCCCAGTTGGGTAATGATTTAGCTGAGCAAGTTGGCGAATATAGCTTTGGTAAACGGATTTTGGATCTCGACGGGCTGTATCTGAGCGGCTGCAGTAAAAATAGGCAAACCCCTCGTCGTTTTTACCTTGCGCTTCATTGTCAAAGACATAACGGTCAATAACTTTAGAAGTAAGATAAGACTTCCCTGCTCCAACTATAATAAGCAGTCAGCTATCGTAGTCAGATTTGCAGCGTGAAGCTGATTAAATCCCACGTGCTCACTTACTACTTCCTTGAAGCCATAGAGTCGCAGAACAGCTCGACTCTTCCCATTCAAGAAACCTCCGGTGTTTCAACAGCCACTCGCATGTCTCGGGCGCTCTAGTCTCTCTCTTCTCCAAATGGTGCTTCCCGATGGGGATGGCACTTATGTAGTCCAAAGCCTCGTCTAGGCTTTTCTCTTGGAGATGTTCGATCAGGTTTTTCACATTCTCATCAACGCGTCTTAGCGGTGCACTGAGGCTTTGCAAAAGATTTTGATGCTCTTGCGATTGAACGGCACCACAGGCTTGGACTACCATTGATAAATTGTCTTCGTGGTCAGATAAAGCTGACACCAGCTCTTCGCCCTTTCCGGGGGAGATGAGGGCGTGGAGGAATTGTCGTCCTTGTCCCTCGTTCAATCGCTCAAGGGCATGGGTTAGTAGCTGAAGCAATACTTTGTATAAATTGAAAAGAACATCCTTTAAGTCCTCTGTTGCGTTATTAGGGGGCGCATCTTGGAGATAAACTATCTCATACACTGCGCCCCGCCTCATGACGCTGAGCACCCTTTCAGCACACCCGAAAATGGCTACCAGGTCTTCGCATTGAGCTACATGTGTCTATATTCGCCGTTAGAAATAATTTAGATTTAAAATCGCGCATGAGCTTACCTTCAGAAACACTTTGAGAGCAGACCAGATGATGGGAGACGGTGCGGGAGCAAAGTTGACGGCAATATCACCGATTGTCACCAGCCACGTTACTGTCTTGTTGGCATAATCTCTCCATATAATCTCACGGTCTCCTATCTTAAGTTTCGGAGTGCTATCTTTGTATGCCGCTTCTCTTTCTCGAACAATAGTTATAAGGTTCGTGGTCCACTGTTTTCCATTTCCCGGTTTGAGTTCAGGAGTGCCTAGGATCCATTTTCGGGACTTTTCATCCAGTGCTTGATAAGCTCGGGACCATAGATCGGACCCTAGAACTGTTGTGTCTGGAGATTCGGCAAGCCCATCTCTTACCCCGCTCGTTGGCCTTAGGTTGGGCGATTGAGACGAACTCGTCAAATCAAATTGTTCAATTGTCTGTGCGCCTTCGATGGGTGTCCCTTCTATGTTTGGTGTTGCGGAATTTGACTGGTGAATGTTTTCTTGAGAATTCGATTTATTTTCCTTCCAGCGCCGTGACAACCACTCTGAAAACCGGTGCTTCTGCTGTTTTGATTGCTTCCTGTTACCCATATTTGGATGTTTGGACGTCTTATCAGGTGTCTAAATAGATACTGAGAAAGCGCGGGAATGAAAAACAAATGATGCAGATGTAACAAGAAAATACCGAACTAATCCAGTTGGGTGGAAATAAGGCCGGAAACCTCAACAGCCAATTACATGTACATACATAGATGCAAATACCTGCAGCGTCGTATGGCTGTGCAGCGAATAGTACAGGGGTATGGTCTAGTGCCTATGCATACATGTAAATATGGCAGAATGAGGTTTCGATTCTGCTTGCGATTCCATAAAAACAAACATCAATTGTGATAAGTTTGAGGTAGTAACGACATCAATACACGGAAATGTACATGTACACCGCGGCGCTCATGAGCCTGATCCCTTCATGCATTAACTGATGGTTGAATCACAACAGCTGTCACCTGTTAACATTATCTCCCACATTAGATCCCCATTACCGACGGATTAATTGCTTCACACACTTACGAGGTGGGCGCAAAAGCTATTGTCCTGCAGTCCATGCCAAAGATGAACAGCAATAAACCCACCATTGCAACCAACTCCAACATCTGGAATTCACCGATTATTTGTCCGCAAGTGGAAGAATACAATGCTGATTTACACGCTCTGCAAGTTATGTAGTCGGAAACGGTTAGCTGTAGCCTAGTATTCGCCAAGGAAGATGGTGGCAATATACATGTAACTAATACACAGAATGAGCTATACGTAACAGTAATCCATCGATGCCATGTAAAGAATTTTTTGGGATTGCTTGGGCTATCGCTGCTGACCCGATCGGCGACCGTAGTGCTGGTCAGGCCTGGCCGCTCTTGTTGCCCCGAGATGGGCCGGGCCACGTTGTACATGCTCAAGGAAACGCAGCTTCGACCTTTTCGCCGTATCACCCTATATTGTTGTTCATTTCGGGCATGTGGAATGTGAATGAGCGCATCACTTCTACTTATTGACTCAAAAGGTGGTGCCGTACTTTATTAACCACGCCCAAGTATGTTGAAAGATAATTGCATCTAAATATGTGATTGTAGAGTAATTCAGTTGTGATATTGTAATAGCTTGATTGCTAATGCTGAGCCTCCTACCTATCTCCAGTGTCAACCGTAGATAGGCACCACGCCAAACGAGACAGGATTAGCCTATGCAGTGGTATGTGGAGTGGATGATGGTGCCAAGCCTCTCTGTGTACTCGTATTGTACCGGACACATTGTGTATCCTACTGGACATGGTGCGTGAAGGGCTATTTCAGGAAACAGAACAGGCCAAGGGTTGAGTTTAAAATGCTGATGTCAGGCTGCCCTAGAGGATCGCCGTCGGCCAGGGGCTAATAGCCATCAGCCTTAACCCTAGCACAAATGGAAAAGGGAAGCCCTTGCGAGCCAGCCAATCATGATTGCTTTCTTGGCCTGAAATAGCTATGAGATGTATTATAGATGCAGGGATGAGAGAGAAAGCTTACAACTAATTAAGGGGCCTTGGAAAACCACTACTATATTCCCACTTAGCTTTTCCCAATGCTCTCAGCTCTGAGGTATTAGCAAATGTCTCGTCGTTGAAAATGGTGATTTGTGTAGAATCTGTCACTAAGCCACGCAACCCGCAGGCTGAACATTGTTGTCTCCAAGGAAGCCAGCTGGTACGTTCTCACCCGACTAGCTGAAAAAGGTCAGGTACGCCAAAGGAACAGATCATCGGGGCAGGGTTGACTGTGGAAAGTAAGATTCATGTTACGAACTCGTGCCTATCGGCGAATTACTCATTAATATTCTCTTCTTTGGATTTTGCAATACAAGTACAAATACACCCCCTTGAGCAGACTTGATCGTGTTGCAATGTAGACTTAAGCATCTCCCAATTATTCCTTCCCATGTGTTCCAATTCTGTACCAACCGATTTCTTTTTCGTTGACATGGCGCAACAAGACTATTTTATTCATTTCGGCCCAAATGCTAATTGTACTCTAGAAGTAAATGCTATTTGTCCATTGCCAGAGAGCCAGCATCTGCTAACATGTAACAAAGTTTGTAGTATCGATGAGAGTGTGTACGGTTATCGACCATCCTTAGCCGCAAATGTTATATTCGCCGGACTCTTTACGATCGCCTTATCTGTTCACGCCTATCTCGGCGCGCGATGGAAAACTTGGACCTTTATGTGGTGCTTAATCCTGTCCTGTCTTCATGAGATCACAGGCTACGTCGGACGCATCATCATGTGGAATAACCCATGGAGTTTTGTGGGTTTCATCATTCAAATCAGTAAGTACCATCTTCGCCCGTTCTCTTCGNNNGCTGGAGTCCATCTTGTCCAATATCGGTCTCTAATCAGTTGTAAAGTTTGCATCACGCAGGCGCCAGTCTTTTATTGCGCGGCGATATATGTCACACTGCATCAAACGNNNGTGTTGAACAATTTTGCATTCGGAGTCAGCGAGCGGAAACTTACTTATTGGGCANNNATCGATCATTTCTCTCCGTCGTTGGCGCGATTTCCGACAAAAGTCTTGATCTGGATCTTTGTTCCTTTTGATGTCACTTCACTTGCGCTTCAAGGAGCTGGTGGTGCCTTGTCCGCATCATCATCTGGCTCCAGCCAAACTGGCGTCAACATTGCATTGGCCGGATTAATCCTCCAAGTCATCACGCTGGTTATATTCTGCGCTATATTCGGAGACTTCTTTTTCAGATATGCGAGATCGTCGAAGGGGCAAGTGCATGGGCTACGGGAGAAGCTTTTTGTTGGCTTCTTGTCTGCCTCTGTTCTCAGTACCCTAGTCAGGTGCATCTTTCGCGCCGACGAATTGAAAGATGGGTATGACGGATCTACTGTCAAGAATGAGGGATTATTCATTGGACTAGAGGGAGTGNNNGTGTCTGTTATTGTCCTCAACGCTGCACGACGTTTCNNNCACTTCNNNTTGGTTATATTCGCTGTCTTTTGCCTCTGTATCGGGCACCCGGGCTTTGTTTTTAAGAAGAACAACAACCGTATGCGCGAAAATACTGAGACCAACAAAGATGTAACGGTTCCTTTGACGCAACAAAAGTTTGGATATGAAGACATACACAGTACATCTTATCCTTAGTATCGCCGCCTCCGTTCAGGGATACTGGCGGTAAGGCGATCCTAGATCAGGCCTATTCTGCTATACAACCCAGGTTTCATTACATCAAAATACTGAAGAAGCAACGTATTATCGTGAGCATGGAGCTTCACCTTACTCAGTTTTTTTTCCAGTTTAGATAGATGGACACACTGACGCACTTCTTAATGTCAGCAATAAGTAATAAAGATATAAGTCTACTGTCAGCTAAAAGTTAAAGGCCTGACGCGATGGAGCGCATGAACATTGCATGTCCCAGAAACAGCCGTTGTAGGCTATGAAAAGTTTTACCAGCTTCAAAAAACAATAAATGAACTATTTCGTTGTCTGGCCTCAAAAGTGAGCTTTGTGAATCATCTGTATCAATGAAACAGGGTCTTCATCAAGTAGTTCTACTGGTCGATGATCCTTGGCTGCACGGTGACATGATCTCTATCAGCAAGATTGTTTGTTTCCAGGTCTTATGCCAGAGAGTAACGCTGTCTTCCATCTGTGGTATTCTACAATGCAACAGGATGTTAATTGACCAGAATTCTGCCTAGCTTAATACAAACCTTCTTTTACAATGCAGCAAGAGTTACGTTATATGATGACGAATATGTCCAACTATATGTATGTATGTAACCCTAAGGCACTGACAGACAGCTCTCATCTCATGTATCTAGCTGTCAACATCACCCCGCCAAATCGGAACTCCGTTGCCAACGGCTTCATTAATCTGCCGCTGCCGCATGCTAGCAGTAATAAGCTTATTTTCATGAGTGAGCTCCCGGACAGGTCCACTTGAGCTCCGGCAATCATCCCCACTCCAACTCCGATACTAAAAGATGTTCGGAGATGCAGTCGCCCGTCTTGGCTGACACTGAATCTCGACGTTCTTCTTGCCGAGTCATTTCTATTACAGGAAATACATACAAAATTTGGCATTGATCAATGGCTTCTTGGCTCTGTCGTAGCGCTGACCATATCACCCGTTTCTGAATGTCGTCTCCACGTAGAACGCATTCTCAATTTGGGCCCTGACTTACAGTAGAACCAAGTCGCACTATTAAAGGCTGGAGCTCCTGCAGCGTATATGAAATGTGTTCGAAACAAGACTCACTCTAATAATACGCATTTCGTTGCCAGAATACTTGTAAACGAGATACTCTGTCATAAATTATTAGCGGATACGATTACTAAAAACAGCCATGAGCCCGACGTTGACTGTCTCTACACAAATTGAGATCGCAGCGACACCAGCTGCTGTTCGATCAGTGGTGCGTGTCTACCTTTTATGTATAGTGGCCAAAGAGTTAACAAGGGAAAAAAATACGTTAACATCGAAGATTGTTTTTAGTTCATAGACTTCGCTCGGTACACACAATGGCAGCAAGGATGGAAATTTGAACCAGCCGACTCTAATAAGCAGCCATTGGACCTGAAGCCTGGTGACGGGCTCAAGGTCAAAATGAACGGAACTTCGATGCAACCAATTGTAATGGTAGGCCAACCGTTTACTATTACAGTGGCATTACGTATNACTAACTCGCAGAAGGAAAACTCAGCCGATTCTTTTCAGTGGGAGGGATCGCTACTCGGGCTCATGAAAGGTGTGCATCAATTTCATTTTACCCCAAGTAAAATACATCCAGGAGGCACTACATTCATCCATAAAGAGGACTTGAGNGGGGTTTTGATCACTCTCTCTTCGCCCTTGTGGAGCTCTCGGGAAATTAACCCAAGCTCTTGGAATCAATTTAATTCGGATTTAAAAAAGGAAGTTGAAAAGTCTTTGGTATAGATTATATAAAGTTTACCATTTAGATACCAGGCCGCTGTTATGTTAATGGAGTTTGAGTACAATGATATGGGATCGAGTTCTTCACTCTACATGCAGATGCATGTACGCTTTATGACATGCCCAACCCCTCACTGAATGATCGGCAACCAAAATAGCTCAAAGAACACTGGGTGTATGTCGATTGCACAATACCTTTTTTTCCTCCTTGAACGCTGATTCGTATCTGCTACCATCATCTATATTCAGTTGAAAACATATATAAGCTGTCTGTTTCTGGAACATTAAATAGAAGGCTTGGAGCCAGACCAATATTTCGGACCCGCCAACCTACCAACCCATGAGCCCATGTGCGTCTTGCGTCTCCATCACCTATTCCAGCATCGTTCCTGGAGCTATATTTTATTTCGATGCGGACGCTCAGAATAGAGATGAATGCAGATTTTGTGACCTAGTTCGAGGATCATATCTGGAGTACCTCACGACCAATCTCTACTGGATCTACCGTCCGCCAAAGGCAACGCTGCAAGAGACAACATCACGGCATCTAATAAAGCTCACAGTCGACGATATTGAGTTAGTATCCCCGGATGAGCATCAATGCAACTTGAAGATTGCTCAAGCCACACTCCAAGACACTTGGTACGACGATGAGGTCAAAAGGGCGTTCTATTTCCACAGCAGCCATTCTCAGGGTATATGCAGATTGGACCATGTACCTAATCATAAAGAGAACGGAGTTCTTTCAGCCTGGGCAAACCTTGGACTTGCTCGGAGCTGGATAGAAAACTGCGATATGCATCATACAAACTGTCAGCCCATTATTCCTGCAGTGCCTTCAGAGGCACTTCATCCTTCCACAAGATTCATCAACGCAATTTCTGAATGTCTGGTCTCTTTTGACGAAATAAACTCGGCATCCTTCAAATTTGTGGCCCTCAGCTATGTTTGGGGGGTTGACTACCAGTTACGGACAACCTCTGCCACGCTCGAAGATTTCCAGAGGAAACTTCCAGGACTGACAGCCACCGATGACAATCTGAGGTTGCCGCTGACGATCAGAGACGCTATGGATGTGACACTCACCCTGGGGCATCGCTATCTGTGGGTGGATGCGCTTTGCATAGTCCAAGACTCACCGTCGGACCTTGAGATCCAGTTGGCACAGATGGACCGTATATACGGCTTGGCTGCGCTCACCATTGTTGCAAGGGGAGGCAGAACCTCAGATAGCGGTTTGCCAGGCATGTCCAGTCCACGAAATTGGTTGAGCGGTGAGAACATCAATTGTGAGATGAATGGCACTCTTACTATCGGCTGTTGGGATGTTCTAGACAGGAATTACGAGAAATACGAAGAACAGCATGGAGTTTTCGCAGACACGGCATGCTACATGTGGCGTGGCTGGACTTTCCAAGAGCAGATACTATCCACACGCACTCTCGAGTTCAACCGCCGCCGAATGGTTTTCTGGTGCGGACACCCAGAACATGTTGTAGAATGCGGCGTGGCTCCGAGGACGGATATGAGGGACGCTCACCACTTCCGTAGTGCCGTCCGGAAATATAGAGAGACTGGTGGCATAGTTCCTCCAGGCCAGCCGGAGTGGGAGTACATGACCAAAGACATGCTCATTAGCCGATGGAGGGCTGTTCGTGAACATTACTCGACCAGGCACTTTACTTATCCCGGTGACCGTCGGAAAGCAGTGCTCGGTACGGCCTCGATGCTGAGGCATGTGATTGGCGACATTGACAGCAGCGGCCACGTTCTCAGTCAGCTTGGTACTGAGTTGCTCTGGCGTAAAACACTGCATCCCGGCTGGAATGAAAGTCAACAGTCAGCCATCAAGTTCTCTTACAGCGCAGTCCCATTTGGCACGTTTCCGTCTTGGTCATGGCTCAGTCTATGGCCGCTGACTTGGCCTAGCGACTATAAACCGTTTCCCAAGGTAGAAGTACAATTACACGATGCTGGAGTCAGTTCTTTACTCGAGATACGAGGGCGAGCTCTTGAAATGAGTGTGATCGAAGAAGGGGGAGATGGCGAAAAGGATAAAGTCAAAGTATACTATAAAGATGGAACTAATGCGAAGCTCGAAGTTTACCTTGATCGATCCTTGGAGGCACAGACGGTAGCTACGTGTGTCCCTATTGCTTCAGTCATCCATAGCGGGAAATCGATGCCGAAGTGGTGTTATGGGATGTTGCTGCTTCAAAATGTTGACGAGTCGGGCTATAGAAGAGTCGGAGTTGCCTTTGTGGTGGAAGCTCGAGCTGGCGAGTTCTTACGGCGTCTTGAGTCGGACGAGGCCCGTCACCTTGTGATGAGGTGTGTGTGATCCTAGCAGCCTTCTGTCATCTTCCATCTCATAGTGAAGACATCAAGTCGCTGTACATCGATGTGGCCTCCCAGCTTTACAGTCATGCATAATTGTTTAGAACTATTGTACATCTGAAACAACACTTAGCAATTACAGTGCAAATCAATGTATGAGATTGAACTGTATGAGAAATGTCAACGGATTCATGATAATGCGAGAAATCTTTATAACTTCAACTCCCGCTGCATGGAACACCTCACAACTGTTGGCGATTGTAGAACCAAAGAATACCCAAATACCAGTTAAGCCTCTGTTTTCAATTAGTGCATATATTGCGACTAGCTGAAACGACAAATTATGAGCTTGAGACTTCAAGTTGGATAAGCGTAGCTGGATTGGCAAACAGTTAACGTGGCCTGATGTTTGGCTGTCTCAGGAGAAGAATAAGCCTTGCCTGCCCCCTCTTTCTCCACAGATCTCAGCTGTCAAAACATGACAAGTAAGGCATCCTGGGCGGACTATTACCACTAAAATGCAGAACTGCGCCTCAATTTCCGGGGGCATTTTGGTGCGCAACTATTCGTTAGATCGGTGGATAGAGTATTGCTGGGACTATTTTGACAAGGCTTCCTGCCTATCCCATTACCGTTTGTATTAGAAACCGATGTCTTTTGTTTAGTTCTCTCTTCTCTCTTCCTTCTCGATAGCTTCGTTTATAGCCCTAGAAATAGAAAACCTATTTCACAGTTTCCACAGAGATCGTCCTTGAGCCACCCAAACTAGGTACAGAACATTGAACCTAGACGTTCAAATAGCATTGCTACTCTCCTTCAAAATGACACAGTCGCAAGACGCTTTCGCTAGTTCGACATATCCTGGACCTTCTCTTCCCACTCTTAATCATATTCGCCTCGTCTCTCTTCTTCCCGGGAGCAACGATACAATTACTTGTGAGCTTATCACAGTAGACATTCATTCAGCACCAGAGTACGAAGCTCTATCATACACCTGGGGAAATGCTTTAGATCGTCAAACGATTAAAATACAAAGCACTTCCTTACAGAAGTCAACCGAGCTCTTAGCGACATCGAACTGCGTGTCTGCTCTCCATCGTCTGCGCTACAAAGACCAACCACGCATGCTATGGGTTGACTCTCTTGCTATTAATCAATCAGACATCTCGGAGAAAAATCATCAATTAACTCTCATGTCCAGGATTTACACCCAAGCAACAAAGGTTATTATCTACCTAGGCGAGCCCGCAGATAACAGCGACTTGGCTATTGAGTTTATTACGGAATGCGATTACCCAGGCTCAGACACCACATCTCTCAGCTATCCAAAGGCTGAGCTTTTAACTGATGCCCTTTATAGCTTCTTCCGCCGCCCTTGGTTTACCAGGGTCTGGGTGATACAAGAGGCCTTCCTTTCAAATGCGGCACTTGCTTATTGCGGAGATAAAATAATTCCTTGGTCTGCGATTGAGAACTTCAATAGCTGGAATTCAACCGCTAAGTGGCTGCGACAACTACCGTTTGTTATATACGCCTCAGAGAAATCATTGATAAGGGGCAATATAGAATCATCAATGTTCACGGCACTCAGTCGAACCCGGCATTCCAGTGCAACAAACCAACGTGATAAAGTATATGCACTATTGCCTCTATTCCAATCATTTATCGAGCAGCTCAATATTACGCCAAACTACGGGGATACGGTAGCAAAGGTATATACGGACTGCACTATAGCTCTATTGCCAGAGTGCGGCTTCAAGTTACTCTCCGCGGTTCAGGGGAGGTCGAACATTGATGATTTGCCTTCTTGGGTACCAGACTGGAGTATGGCGCGCAAGCGCAGTCATGTTGGAGCCGATGACCTATTTTATTTTGGATGGAAAGTCAGTGGTGAACAACTACCTCAATTGACTGCCCATGTTTCGACGAATAATTCGATAACTACAGTCTCTCTACGTTCAACTGGACATTTATGCGGGAGAATATCAGGCATAGGGCCAGCATACGTTGTCGGCAGGAACCCGCTTCCTCTACTTGAATGGCAGCGCCTTGCATTCGGTGACTCTGTTATAGATCAAAGGATTGAAGGACTACCGCTTTCTGTGCCTCTAGAGAGAATCTTCTACGCTGTTTTGGCGGCTAACAACATGGATCATGTTGTCGACCATGTTTACAATTTTTTTGCGTGCTATCAGTATAACTGGTGGTACGAAGAATATGAGACGAGTTTGGCAAATGAGGTGCGCAGGATGGCCTCCCTGAGAAGCGACAAAGAGGTGCTATGGGAAGACACATTGCCGTTCGAAGACATTCCATTCCATCTAGCAGCGTCCGCATTAGGTCCCTCTATGCAGGTGTGTGTTCAAGCTGTATTGAGAGCTTGCCACTCTCGTCGGTTCTTCATTACGGATACAGGGTACATGGGGATTGCTCCCGACAATGCCCAAATCATGGACCATATTTATATTTGCACTGGCTCTGATGTCCCCTTTGTCTTTCGAGAGGTCGATGACAAGCCACATGGTCATGGGATGAAGCAATTCCGCTTGATAGGACAGAGTCATATTGAACAAGAGGCGTGGGATGATATTGGAGCATTTCCCAATGCACTAGGTGATCTGGAAATTATCTAACTTTACAAAATGCTGCCAACGACAAATCAGATGCTACCAAATTGTCGACGACTCTGTACATGTATATATACACACTCTAGAGTAGGCCTATCCAGATGATATTTGCTTCAAGGAGTAAGGCAAAGAGCTTTATGGTTACTGCAGCCTGTGGATAGTAAGTTTAATTGGCAGTATTAATTGGCATAAAGTGTCCTGCCTTTTTGCTCAGAGCCACCATTGCGGACGGACATTGTAAGACTAGATGTTATCAAGATCTGAAGCGATGCCGGTTATTAACAGCTCGAATGTACTTCGAAACATATCCACTGCCTATCATATACACTTCCGGCAATGCGGACGATGATGAGCCTGCCATTAGAAGCCCGGTGGATCATGTTGAAATTGCAAAAAGGCCGAAAGCCAGAGGACTGTTGAGGCTTATATATCTTCATTTCAACAGATCAAGTGGAGGGAGCCCCGATAGCGGTTGAAGCCGTGGATTTGCAAATAAAACAATCCGAATATCGCCCAAAGTCTTGGCTTCATTTGCGATTCGCGTGTCCTCTACCGCAAAGTTCAGATGTTGTGCGTCCCGAGACTTGCCCTCTGCTTGCGACACTACTCGTAACTTCATCTTGGATCGTCTGTAACAGTTCGCCTAACGCCAAGCTGGCCGTCTAACAAACTGCTGCCGATGACATTCCTTGGAAATATGGATGCAGATTTTGAGGACTGGCCTGCTGCTCGATTTCCCAGGTCGGTCGGTTATGGAAGTAGTCACGCAGCAGCCTTGTGTACGGAACTGGTGGTGGTGGTGGCGACGGATTCCTGCACGCGGCTCGTCACCGCATAAGCCATTCACTAATGCCGTGAAAATAAATTGCGGCTGATTCTTACACGGCTCCTCCACAAAGTTGTGCCCATTTCAGGCTGCGGCCACTCGGCTGCATATTGGCCCTCAGCTGGGAGGCTAAGCGGACGATGGATGATGGACGCACGGTTTCGGTCTCACCAGCATGTCCTAAGAAGGGCGGAATTCAGGACGAGCCCAACGGACTGACTAGAAGGTTGCAGGGCACGTAGTCAGCCTTGGTACCGTAGAAGAAGGCCCGGAGTGGTGGTCAGTGATCAATCGACCCTCTTTGTGCTGTTCAAGATGTACATTGGGTCCAGATATAAGTGTATCGCTCCCGTTATCAGAGTCTTCCCAAGACCTGAGCCAGAGTCTCAACATCTTCTCGACCCAAGGCACCTCATTTGTCCCTGATACAACTTTCTCCGCCCTACCTATAGGCAACAAACTACGATGATTCCAAATCTAGTCCATCTCTTCCCTCTGTTCGCGACGGTGTTCATGGCGGCTGCTGTTCTTGCTGACACTGGTATCACCACCCGATACTGGGACTGCTGCAAGCCGTCGTGCGCTTGGCCTAGCAGAATTCAGGTATCAGAACCCGTGCGAACCTGTAATAAGAACGACAAATGGCCGAACCCTCTCAACTCTAGCGCCCAGTCGGCTTGTAATGGTGGCGACGCGTACACTTGCAGCAACAATGGACCGTGGGTTGTCGACAATAACCTAGCGTATGGATTCGCAGCGGCCAAACTTGCTGGGAAGTCTGAGCAGGATTGGTGTTGCGCTTGCTACAAGNNNGTCCAATCTGTTTCCAGGATGTTGGATGAGGAANNNCACGCAGACAATGGGAGATGCAAAAATCCTGAGGACCAATGGNNNAGANNNTCANNNTTTATTNNNCTCAACNNNCGAGTTTCTCCGAATCTAATACTCACCTTCACGTCAACGTCGATTACCGGGAAGCAGATGATCATCCAGGTGACCAACACTGGCAGCGACCTTGAAAACAACCACTTTGATCTCGCCATCCCCGGCGGTGGCGTGGGCATGTTCCCCCAGGGATGTCAATCACAGTTTGATGGCGCGTGGATGGGTGACACATATGGCGGCTACCAGAACAGGAACGATTGTTACAATCTTCCAGAGGGCCAATTCCGCGACGGCTGCTTCTTCCGTTTTGACTGGTTCCAAAACGCCCAGAACCCAACCGTCGAGTTTCATGAGGTGTCTTGTCCGCAGGCCATGATTGACAGGACGCACTGTGGTCGCTGGAGTTACAAGGATTTTGTCGACCAAGGGAAAGACGAGCCCTTGGAACAGGTGGGGCTAGAACTATAGATTACTTTGTCTTCTTTTAAATCTGTCAAGAAGGCTCATTGAAATTCAATGACTAAAAAAGCTATATTAAAAGACCAAGCCACAAGACGAGCCGCTAGGGTGAAAAGGATGAGGATAGCAGTGTAGCTTTAGTTTATAAAGCGGCACGAGGAATTCCTTGCCCTCACTGTATAAAGCAAGGAATATAAACGCTTTATTAACAGGACTGATCTTCCCTTTTTCTTCAACCTGATAGGATTGCGATTGCGGCGGTCACAGCATATGTACTGACGAAGTCATATAGCGGGCCCTGACTACATGTAAGCTACATATCCTAGAGCAGATGTCTAAGTGCTCCTGGGGTTCTTCAAGCAACAGCTTAGTAGTTATTACGATGGCGCCTTTTTGGCGATGACTCATGATGATGATGGAAATTACGATGCTATAGGAACGAATGCAAAAAAACAACGCAGGAAACGCTAGCCGGCCTTCCTGGCAGCCTTGCTGATAACCTTGATGACGATATCAGCGGCGAGGATGATTTCTACACCCTGCTGTCATCGCCGACCTTGCCTAGGTCGAAAACGCTGTTAGAAATACTATACAAACGTATTATAAGCTTCATCATAAGCTTCATCATAAGCTTCATCAAGGAGGGCAAGAAAGCCCGAAGCTCATAGGAAAACAACATATACAATTATTTCCTTTGAATTTGTAGTGTTTCAATTTTCCGGGCGTTTCATGGATTTTCAGACCAGCTTGAAGCGGGGAGCTGAAGGTAAGCAAAGGAGGATGAATGGGACGATTCTTGCCTTCTAACCTCACTATCATTCAAAGAGCTGTTCGACATGCGGACTTGAAAGCCACCTTTTCATTTGGCCTCTAAATACGCAGCAATGGCATTGCCCGCATGCACTCAGCCTTCGGGGACCTCGGAGTACGCCGAAGGTATGTAGGTATTTAGTAGGTAGGATTTTACTTACCAGATGCAAGCTGACGCGCTGACTTGAAAGCCACATTTTCATTTTTTGACCTCTGAATGCGCAGCAATGGCACCACCAAGACTCCAAGCCAAGAAACAGTCAAAGGAAATGCATCCTGCGGTCGCACTATCGTCAGGCTGGCGGACTTCAGACTTTGCTGGGCATCTCGCCAGATAATTACATACTCAACTCTCGATGTATATATAACAGGCTTGTTTCCGCAGAGGAAAGCATTTTCAGATCATCTCGAACCTAATATTCACATCTTCGTTGCTTTGGAAGATCAGTGTTGGCTGGTCTATCCGGAAGGCTACAAAGACCAACCGGTACACTACACTGTCAAAGACTACGCACAAATTATCACCGTTCAACCACGACCTCTGAACTTTCGACCTTAACCCACCGTTGACTCCATCCTTATCTGATCAGGATGGCCACAACTCTCCTGAAGATGCTCGCCATCGCAAGCGTTCTGGTCTCTGCCGAGACTACCTGGAGTGAGAACCTTGTCCTCGCCGACTGCGGCATCGGTCTGGGGCCAAATGGTGGCTCTACATCACGCGAGATGATGTACTACTCTGCTGAAGCTTGGGGAGCACCAAGATACATGAAGAACGTACCGTGGGATGGCTCCTACCCCTGGCGTAACAGTGGCGTGTCTCAGACTCTTCCCAACGGTGATACATGGACCGTGTTTATCAACAACGGCGCTGGAGATCCAAACTTGGCTGGATGGGCCACTCATACATATGATAATGTCGGTCTGACATGCTGGAGTCGGCACTTAGATGGGCTCTTCACACTGGACGATGGCAAAAAGTGCAGCATGGCGTACATCTGCAATCATCAGTCAGTAAATCCGCCTCCGAATCCGCCTCCAAATCCACCTCCGAATCCACCTCCAGGCCCAATAGGCGAGAATGCGACTCCTGGTGCTCTCAAATACCAACCTGTAGTCGACTTTGACCAATCAGCCTGCTACAACACCGCAGCTATCACCACTGACGGGCATTGCAACGATGGTCTCGAAATCGACCAAGGTGATTGTCGCCAGTTGAACCGCCTGTACAACAGCAACACATACGTACGCGAAAAGTGCACAAACGACGGCTGGTGCTTCTACCTATACGGTTACTACTTCGAGAAGGATGAGGGAGGCGCTCTGGCGCACGGTCACAAGCACGACTGGGAGCATCTGGCCGTCTGGACGCTCAACAACGAGGCGAAGTACCTTGCCTGGTCGGCTCATGGAAACTATAAAGTCAACAAACCCAACTCTGTCGAGTGGCAGGGGAATAATCCCAAGTTTGTGGTGGAACGCGACATGGCCACCACCCACGCGTTCCGCAGGGCAGAAGGAAACGAGCCGCCCGAAAATGCATCGGGAAAATGGTATCGCAGTCCGTTGGTCAGCCTAGAGTGGATGGATGGATCACTTAAGGAGAAGATGTTGACTCACGACTGGGGCAACGCTCATCCTGATCTGACTGATGAGCGATTTGATAAGGCTTACTGGTCTACTTGGGAGGCTGCGAAGGCTCTCGATCATGTTATACCACCCCGGCCAGATCCTTCCCCACCACCACATCTAGAGTTGTGAGCGTAATGAACAAGATACTACAGTGGGGGAGTAAAAGGGACGACCAGCCTCATAGTGCACCACATATTGGTGCATCAAAGAAATAACAAATGCCCAGGTCCTTTTTTAACTGCCTTATTACTGGCGCTGTGTACCCGGAATTACAATCTTCATGTTCTTTTAAGATGAGAATTATCCCTTAGTCTAGTTATAGTTAACTACCCTTTTTGAAAATGTAGTTACTATAGGAAGCTATAGTTATTTTTAAAGTTTTACAGATCAGTTGCCTACATGTATGTATTTCGTCTCAAGCTAGGTATTCAGTAGAACTTAATTAATATTAGCTAACTACATGTATGTAATCCAAATTGGACATTTGACGCTCATCTATCCTGTATTGGCCCATTTCCCCCATTGTACGGCTCACCACTATCAATCTCTCTCCAGACAGTGTGACACATCTCCCGGCAAAGGCTACCCATCTCGACCACCCGATTCAGGTAAACCTCAAAACTAATTTCAGAGACGATGTTCAATCCTTTGCAAATATTCCGCAATAAATTAATCCACCATCCTTGAAGACATTCTATCTTATTTGGTGGCCCAGAAGTGGCAGCACCAATAAAGCAAATCCACAACAGAGATAAATTTGAAGGGTGATTGCTGAATGTTTTGCCGTCTTTGTCGATGCTCTGGCCCACGGCGGCATGAAGGCGACCCAAGAGGGGTTGGTAAATGCCAGCAGAAGAGGGAATCTGGCGAAGGACCAGATAGACGTAGATTATAGCTGCTATTCTTTTTGGTTCATGGTAACAAGAGTATATATCTTGAGGCAAGGAATGTAGAGCGTGCTCTACCAAGTAAATGTTATTGCTGAAAGAAAGTCGACGTGAAAATGAATTGTGAGAGTCGCAAAGCGCAACAGAGAGTTCCGAGAGCATGTCAAATATAGACCCGATGCTTGAAAATAGCGAGTTATCTTGTACATAGGGTCTTGATAAAGGCGAGCTGGAATGCCTTAATACAGCGAACCGTGGTTTCTCGTTGGTGAAGGCGGCGGAGCAGAGATCTGACCTTTAAGCTAGTCAGCAGGAAACGTCATGTTGGAACAGGCTTTATGTCCTTACCAGCATATGGCCCTTTGCAATAACGATGTTCCACAAACTTGCTGGGCTTCTTTTCCAACAATTTGTAAGCCACCTCTTTGAACAACCATGCGTTGAAGCCCTCGAAGATTCCAACGAGCGTTTTGGAGTCGGCCATCCAGTAACTAACTACCAATGTAAGCGCTCTTCCAGCAAATTGGCAGAGGTGACTTGCGTCAAATGTCGCTAATGCAGTTACAGCACCGATTGTTCCATCGCTAAGTTGCAATGGCGTCTTTGTAATCCGTTCATTTATTATCCTCAGCATCTCGCCTTTATGCATGAGACAAAGTGGAGTGATCTTCGTGCCGACGCTAAGATCACGATACAGGCTTGTGAGTGCGAAAAGAGCGTGGAGCAGCGCAGCGTCAGCGAAGGCATATGGTAGAGGGGAATATTCTGGGTTCAACACGAGAGGGTTCTGCATGTAAAAGGTCATAGGGACTAGAAAGATTAGATGAGAGAATTCTGCACTAGAATGAAAGACCAACTTAGTTTCAGAAGAGGTTCTTGCAATGGACCTATCTTAACTGGAAGAGTATGAAATGGATCACTCTTGCCTGCATCAAGTGCTCGTGGTATGCATGTCTTGCCTGTTGCTGACGCCGCGCTCTCCTCGCTGCCATCGTCTTGAACTTTACTGATGAATCGTGGTTGTCGCGCTTTTCTGATCTGCGTGTAAGGCCTTGATCGAAATTTGCCTGTTAACATTGACTGGGGCTGTAACACCGGCGCGATCGGAGTCTGGTCACCCGATAAAGCGATGGCCTTCGCCCGGGAAGACGCGCGCATAGCATGTTGACGGATCCGTGTTTTGGACTGAGAGTAAATTAAAGATTGTGTAGAATCCAATGGCTGTCCAAGAATTATGCTAGCGAATTCTATAGGTTGGTGATCGGGTGTGGCATCCATAACATCTCTCACAGCTAATGGTTATGAAGGCTGTCAAATTAGACTTGGAAGAGACCCTACTTTATAGAACCACCTACCGCATGTGGCAGTATTTGGAACCCTGTGGAGGGGGCGAATTTGCTTACTATTAATAGTTGGCTAGTTAGTTGGCACAGGTGGAGATTTCGTTATTTGTGTTTAGACTTTGCCCCAAGTGATTCTGTGCCGCTATGTGTGAGTCTCCATGTTCTGCCGGCCCACAACTCTTATTCCTACCATAACTCTTTAGTGGGTTTGCCGCGATCCAGACGCTGTGAGTAATATTGAGAATAATGAGATCTATTAGTTTGTGTCAAGGCCACTGGTTAAATGTGAGATTTTTTGGGATCGGTTGCGTATAACACGAGTCATGTGCATCTCGTGGAAGAGCGGATACCAGAATCCTTTTTGTAATTTAGAACCCACCAATTTCTAAGCGTATAAGATAGTGTAAACTAATCATTTTACAAAACCTCTACTTGATCTCGACCTGTTGGTTAAGTGTTGCCCAACTATCGCATCTGGAATCCTTGATCAAAAAGTCAAGGTTTATTCTTTGATTACTACCGTCTATGTTCCATGTCATTGATAAGATTGTTCAAAGTGCTAAAAGTCTAATCTAGGATACCGCGCGTAGGTCTCTATGAAGGGTTCCAGCGCTTCAGGAAGAACTTTGCCAGAGTTTATGCTAGTCCTCAGTTGCGCTTAATCGTAGGCGTTTGCATATGTTCTATCTCCTCCTGTTGCTTCTCTTCGAGTGGCCTATTATCCTTGGTTGCATATAGCTCGGCATCCGAAGCTCCCTTCTCACCACCAAGTGTATTTCCACTAACATTGTCGTTGTACATAAAGGGCATTTTCATATCGAAAACTTCGCGGATGGCAGTGTACTGGTGGTAGCCCAAGCGAGCGAGAGGAGCTGCTTTAAGAACATCAAAAAGCTGTACACTCAGGTTAGTTTCAAGGGCAAACACATAGACGCATCGAGAAAGACGTACCCCGTCAGGTGTAATATATTCTCCCTTTACATGGATGGCGACGACTCGGCCAACCACGATATCAGAATGCCCCACGAGAGAATCTCCCTGAATCCTAATAATGGAGTGGACTTTACACTCCAGTTGGACAGGGGACTCTGCTACTCGAGGAGGTTTGACAACGCGACTTGGTACTTTTGTCACGCCCGCAATGGGGAATTCGTCATTCCATGACTCTAGAGCTGAGGCGTTCATTGCATCTCTAGTATCAAACCTTGCAGTATTAGCATAACCCCTGTGTATACTACTGTTCTGTACNNNCGTTGCCATATTCCAGACAAACTCTCCCGTCTGTCGCGCATTGACAACCGAGTCCTTGCTTTCACGTTTATAGACAGATTGGTGTCCCACAAACATGATTGTGGGAGGATCAAACGAAACATTGGTGAATTGACTGAATGGTGCAAGGTTGTCCTGGCCATTGGAACTTGTGGTACTGATCCAACCTATTGGTCGAGGGATAACAAAGCTTTTAAAGGGGTCATGAGGTAGACCGGACTTCTCGCCTTTGGGTGGCTCATAAAAGATATCAGGGTGGGTCATTTCGATGAGTTTATTGTTTAACTGAAAAGTTTGAAAAAGAAGATGAGTGTGGTAGATTGTGTAGATTTTGCTGGAGATGCTGTTACTCTCTTGTTGCTTGTGATTTACTGAGAGATCCAACAACACAAAGGATTCTATAACTACTCTACTTATACAACACGATATCTGCCATGGACAGTTTATGTAATGATCCCGAACAACTCTGGCCGAAGGAAGAGAGACCCTGGACGCTACGTCACTTCGGTGCCACTCTCAGTGGCTGGATCATTAATTCGGTGGGATGCCTCGGCCCACATAATCCTCGGCCCGCAGTTTAGAGTGAGAACTTTTGGGTGCTATACAGACATCGGGCGTCCATTTGTTCCAATTCGTGATGCCAACAAATGTGCCTTTTTTGGATTACTGATCTTGTTTTGCGCGATGGAATGTATCTTACAATTTTGTTGGTTATGAATTACGCATGATGCATGAAGAGGCGAATTTGCTATCTCTCATCCACCGGACTCCCCGAAGAGAGGGACTTGTTGGTGGAACGAGACAGGTGTATTATAGAGACGGATGTTATATATACAGCGGCTAATCTGGCTTGGAAAGTTTCACTCCTCATATGTGTCTCTGCATCATACCATAACATACATACAATTTTCTTCCTCAACCTATATTGCTTTCTGAATTGCAAATCAACACGTTTGGTGTCTTCGACTTCACCACAAAATGTCCTCTCCAGTAACAACACGTGTCGAAGATACCTTCACCAGCAAACGTGTAACCGTTAAAACCACCCGCTCATTCGATGAGGTAACTGCCCGCCTTTACAACTCCATTGGGACCCCTGCGGACGCTGGCTGGCCATCTATCGTCTCATACCTCGAAGGCCCTTCTCCCACAAAAGAGGGTTTCGTTGCAACTGCGAAGCGGTACATTGGTCCGGAACTCTTTATGCTGTTCTGGGAAATTGATCATAGCCTCTGGACGCCTTTGTATGGCATTGCCCCGGGTCAAAGAATTAAGAGAGTTGTTTTGGGAAACCCCATGAGTGCAGCGACAGTGATAGCTCATGAGGTAAAGGCGGGACTGGCAGCGCCAGCGGAGATATTGATTCTCGAAGGAGCCGATGGAGAAGGCACTGAAGTTATATTTCAGCTGTTTTCAAGCTTAGCCGCAGGCGTGGAGAAGAGCGAGGAGTTGGTGAAGGCGAGTTTAAATTTGGATGCAAAGGTTCAGCACTTAGTGGATCACATTACCTTATGAGGTATTGTCTACTGTTTCTTGACATGCCAAGAAAGTTGAAGGGTGGATGTACTTTTAGCTAATAATCACCATATGCCTTTTTATTACATACCTCCATTGTCATTAGGCTTCTCCTCCCGCTTCAATTACGGTACATATGTAGTTTTAATCGATTTCTCTTGTTTTATCTAACTTTGATCCTAGAATGAAATATTCTTATCAGCATTGGCTACAGGCACTAAGTAACCGAGCTGATGATACTCCTACCAGCAGCATCTAGAAGCATATTTCTTGTCTGTTGAAGGAGTATAGTGTATTAAGGGATTCGGTTTTAAGATTGAGAAAAAAGATGAAATAGGATTTAAAGGGCGTGTTGAGAATCCCCTTTGAAAACTCTATTCGTTAACCCATGCGTGAGAGATGAACATAATTGATCACTTGCAAGCTCACGAGTCCATCAAAATCCACCATTTCTATACAAACTGTACCTAGGGGCTGTTGTAATTATTTTCTCTTACTAAGATTGGTAGGTTGGCGCTGACTGCTACAGTGCTTGAACTATGCGACCAAATTTGAAAACTTGTGTTGATGCTTACAAGAGCTGAATTACCGAAGAAATACTATTTTACAATAACTCTGCAGTCTACTCTGTATGGGGTATTAGTTTACGGTTCCGACAGCGGAGAATGAACCTACCCCGCAAGTTGAGGTAACCCAAGGACATGTATTTTAGATATATAAGGACTACCTAGGCGGTGTCTTCCAGCGTTACTATCTCACTTAATTATTACAATTACCGAGGGCTTCTGGAATATATACCAATAATGGAGCCATTGCCAGTGGAACAAGTCTCAGTCGAGCTAAGGGAGGTGAACGACACCTCCCGAAATCACGACCAACCGACTTTCGAAGCCGTAACCGCAACCAGCATAACAAAAAGGCACAGGTTATTAATAGTAATTTTCATCGTATCTAGCAATATGGTCCAGGTAAGACTCGGCTGGCTAATCTTTATCTTGATCTCCTTCTTAATGGGACTAGATGATATCTAACATGGTTGGACTCGCCGCCGGACTTGAGATAAGCAACTCTCTGGGCTATGCAACCGGTCCTGGCAAAGCCAACTGGGCCGCCGCGTCCTACCCGTCAGTCCTCACGTTCCCAAATTATGTCATTGGGGTATTTTTTTAACATTAATTCCTGAAGGTTGACGCAAGGCACCTTCGTTCTGATCAGCGGTCGCCTCGGTGCCGTCTACGGCCATCGACATGTCCTCATCGGCGGCGCCGTCTGGTTCGTCATTTGCTCACTCGCAAACGGCTTCTGCAAGACGTTTGTCACTTTCAATGTTGTCCGTGCGCTTTCTGGTATCGGAGGAGCATTAATCATGCCGAACGCTGTTGCTCTGATCAGTACGACAATACCGCCTGGAAGATCGAGAAATGTCACGCTGGGATTTTTGGGGCCTCGGCTCCTATTGGAGGTTATCTTGGTGCTATTTGGGCTGGTATTTTCGTTGAATATGTGGATTGGACGTGGATATTCTTCGGCTTGTAAGTCTGGTTGTGAACCCCCCCGTTGGAGATACGTCTAATATACATATGTAGGGCAATCTTGGGGACATTCGTTTTTGGGATTCTGGCGTTACTTCTCCCAACTGACTCTCCCGTTGACCGAAAAGGGACAATCGATTGGGTCGGCGCATTCCTTGGTACGGGCGGCCTAATTGCTTTCAATATTGCTTGGAAGTAAGTGAAACAGCTCAGTTAGCAAGATATTTCAAAACTAACCTTTTGCAGCCAAGCACCAGCGAGCGGATGGGAAACGCCTTTCGTATCTGTCTTGCTCGTGATATCAGTTGTCATGCTCGTTCTCTTTGGGCTCTGGGGGTCAAGGTTCAGCAAGAATCCCATCATACCACTCGGGATATGGACAGCACCATCCTTTACAGCCGTCATCTTGGTCGTTCTCTTTAGTTTCATGTCCAACGGCATCTTCCTCTGGTACATGGTGGCATGGCTTCAACTTCTGCGTGGTAAAACCATCCTCCAGTTTGGCCTTGAGTGGACCCCTTTTGGGATTGTTGCAACAATCGGCACGTTCCTCGCAGCATGGCTGATTCCACGCCTTGCTGCGCAATGGATATTGGCAATTGGTAGCGCTGCCATCTTAGTCGCGAATCTACTCTTGGCTACGATGCCGGTCCAGCAGACGTACTGGGCTCAGGTCTTCCCAGCGACGATATTCATGGCCTTCTGTCCAGACTTTGTCTACGTTGCGGCCCAGATCGTTGCTAGCAATAGTGTCAAACGCAGTCAGCAGGGCATTGCTGCATCTCTCATTGGCACGCTTAACTTGTATGGGAACAGTCTCGGCCTTGGATTTGCGGGGACGATAGAGACGCAGGTGAACAAATATCGGGCTGATCAGGTGCTTGGATACAGGGCTGCATTGTATTTTGGAGCCGGCATCGCCTTGGTAGCGACCGTGCTGGACTCGCTATTGGTAAGGGTAGTAAAGGATGAGAGGGAGGGATGGACTGATCCTGCGGACGAAGTAGCAATTATGGGGACAGGGTTTGAGGGAGGATTGTCGACGGCTACTGAGAGAATCAGGCGGTGACAGGCTGCCTGAAGAGTTCACACAGGTTCTGAACTTCGGTCTCCGGTCCTCAGTAACTGGCTCTTCCTCCTGTAAGACACATCAAGCGGTACGGCTGGATGCATCATCGTCGCTCTACCCCGTATTGTCTTTGCTGTTACATTTTTGATCAGAAGAAACATCATAGCGAATATTCATTTTTCCCCCTCTTTAATTTATAAAGTAATACTTAGATCAGGATCATTATGATCATGCATTCCACTTCGTAAATTCTTTTACAGTGTGATCCTCTAATTCCCGACAACTAGCTTCTTCTACAATTTCAGAGCGCAGAGTTCTTGGTAACACGAGAATAATTGAATCTTATTATAGCAATCTACCTGTACCTAGATTAGCGCCTCGCTCACTAAAATATAGCGAAGTATCGACCATACCTGGACCGATCAAGCCCATTTTTTACAATAAAACGGCGTCTTGATACAGTAAAAGCCGAAGCCGGCTATATCGGCAGAGTCCTTAAAGAACGCAAATAATTTTTTCACTTCCACGTGTGCTAGCAGAATTTAGTTAGATATTGGCGATCGTGCTCGTCCAGGTTATTGACGTTATATGGAAACAGTAAATACGCCGTAGGCTGATGTTACGGCCTTTGGCCGAGCAAAGACGACAACGCTACCTAACAGAGGTGAGTCGTATATGAACTTACACATCTGAGTTGTGAGATTTTACCGCTCTTTGGGTTCAATACATACTTCATTTATCCGTACACCGACATTTCAGGGTATTTCTCTCTCTGTCATTCTCATTGTTTACTTCGTTTCAAATAATACAGAGCCGTCATCGGAGGAGTTGACTAAGGCTGTTTAAGCCCCGCGGAGACTGCATACTCGTACATGCATTTTCATATTCTTGCGCCCTCAATCTCCTCCAGGCTGAGTTGTCGTGTGTCATCATGAATCGTCTCCAAGTCGACAGCCACCGCCTACGCGAAACTGCTCATTGGCTTTACCATGAGTCTGGGCTTCGCTCCGTCAATATCACCGGCCGTGATGCATGGTTGATCATCCTGGCACGAACATGTCGCATGTTTGCCTTTGGAGGAACGTCGCTCATCATGGCGCTGTTTTTCACTACCTTGGGCTTTAGTGATCCCCAGCTCGGACTCTTCATGTCAATGACGCTAGCCGGAGACACCGTACTCTCCTTTCTACTCACCTTTATGGCGGACAGCCTGGGTAGGCGTCGCGTTTTCTTTGGTTCCGGCCTGCTAATGTCAATTTCCGGGCTGGTGTTTCTCTATTTTGAGAATTTCTGGATCTTGCTGCTGGCCGCCGTCATTGGTGTAATATCTGCCAGTGGAGGCGATTTTGGGCCATTCCGAGCCATCGAAGAGTCCGTGCTATCTCATCTGACGAATCCGCAGACGCGCTCGGATGTACTATCGTGGTATGTTGTGACATCGAACCTTGGATCTGCTGTTGGTATCGAAGTGGCTGGTCGAGTCATTGAAGAGTTAAAAAGGCGTGACGGTTGGAGTGAGATACGAATATACCATGCCGTCTTTGGGGCCTATATCGTTATGGGGGTCGCCAACATGGTATTTTCCTGCCTCATGACCGACAACTGCGAAATCACCGAGCCGGTGGTGTCAATAGACGAGGGAGCGCAAGTTACACAGGGACTTCTCAGCAACTCGGATGAAGAAGCCGAAGACGAGATTGTGCCACCCACCACGGAGTCGCCGGTGGAGCAGAAGAAAAGCCGGTTTGCAGAGATATCGGCGAAAACGCGGTCCGTCATGTACAAACTCTGGTTTCTTCTCACCGTCGACTGCTTGGCGGATGGCATGGTTTCGTACACGCTGACCAATTACTATCTTGACCGCAAGTTTCATCTGCCAAAGTCGCAACTTGGTGACTTGATGTCAACAAACTACATCCTTGGTAGCATATCTACTGTCTTCGCCGGTCCTCTTTCGCGCCACTTGGGACTCGTCAACACAATGGTCTTCACGCACTTGCCATCTTCGATGGCTGTGCTCCTCTTCCCAGTGCCACAAGGAATTGTCCTCACAGTGATACTCTTATTCATTCGGGGTGGTCTAAACAACATGGATCAAGCTCCGCGGGTAGCCCTCATCGCCGCAACGGTGAAGCCCGGGGAGCGAACAGCCGTCATGGGAATCACGAGCACATTAAGAACGTTGGCCGCTCTTCTGGGGCCGAGTATAACGGGTGCTCTTGCAGATTCAGACAAATTCTGGGTGGCCTTCGTGGCTGCCGGTGCGCTCCGCGTAGCCTATGACCTGGGGCTGTGGGCTATGTTTATTAATGTGAAGCTGCACGAGCATGAGGAGAGCGATCAAGACACGAGCAAGGCAAGGAGGGTAGCGGATGAAGAGGAGTCGACGGATTGATCAACAAGAAGAGGAATGCAAAAGCGTATGATGAAGACATTGGTGATTGTGCTTTTCCTAACGCCCTTTCGCCCCCAAACAAAAGATTTAGCCGACTGCTTAACTGATATACTGTGTAAGAGATTTAGCTCGTGTAGAATCTAGCCAAGGTCATTGTGCATGCTCATGACGAAGTGCGCCACGACGGGGACATGAGGGTCAATTTTCCCAATTATTTTAGATAAAATAAAGAGGAGCCGCTCACTAGAACCAACTTTCAAATATTTCAACTTATTATCATTTCAGGTTAATTGAGTCAATCTGGTAAATACCTATGTTGCGCAGAGTTATTACACTGTTCCTGTAACACTCGCTTCATGTTCCCAAAAAGTCCATAAGGCAGATGTTGAATCTACCTACATATATCAGCCTCCACGATACCAAACTTTTTTAAGAGCTTAACACATTTCGTTGTTAATACTCCTAAGATTTGTTTTAAATATCAACACCGCGTGAATACAAGCAGGCGATGATATTTTTGGAGTTCTTTTGCCACACCACAGGCATGCCGCTGCTCTTGACTGCGTCATGGATGTAGAAAGAAAGAAAAAGAAAGATCGGATAACTCGGAACAGACAAATACTATAGAGAAATTGAATGAAGCAAACTTTTCGAGGGGGAAGAAGCTTGGTCCATTTGACGGAATGACGGATGATGCTTCTTGCATGGCTGCCGTTCTACATGTCCATGTAGTCGATGTGGCTGCTAATATGCAAGTTGGTGCAACTTCTACCGTATTTGCATTTCCCAATCTGATAAAAGAAACAGGGTTTGCGTTCGTTTTCCACGGCATTGTTTGATTGACTTGATGGTGCCCATGGAACCACCGCCGCCGACTTTTCAGCAACGGTCGAAGCGGGGCCGGAACGAGAAGAGTTGGGAACAAATATTGCGTCTAGCGGCATTGATAGGAACACACCGGGAAGCTTCTCTATAGCCATGCCGAGTTTGCGATACTCGGGGTGGAATTTCACACTAGGCGAGTCAATGAGGGTGAGTCTCTCTTTGTTGCCGATATACGTCGTCAGGTCGGAAATGTATCCACCGTCATGACAGGCTGCGAAGTAGATGTGTTTGCACTGCGAGTTCTCTGCGTACAGGTTGAGCATGGCGCGCAACTTGAAGTCGGCATTCTCTTTCCACTCGCCGGCATCCACGTAGTCAAAAAGGCCGTATGACCTATTGAAGCTGGCGACAAAGGGGGCCATGGAGCGCTTCTCAGGTCCAACGAGTCCTGCTTTGTGGAGCGTCTTTGATAAGCCGGCGAGATTCGCCCATACGCGCACCATGATTTGACAGTGGTCAAGGCCCTTGATCTGGAGACTGGTCTTGATGGATTCATGAAGTAGCTGTGCCGCATTACGACCACCATCGATACCTTTGCTCACTAGGTTCTCGTTGAAGACGTAGCCGTCGCCATCAATCAAGACGAGCACAAATGGGTTTCGCTCCACGCCTCTGGCAATCTGCTTGTACCTTTCCCTGGCGTCGCGCTCTTCCTCGTAATCGCTCTGCAGGCGCCTATAGCTCTCAATCAAGGCGCCGTATCGGTCTAGTATTTCTGGAAGCGCGCTGTCCGTACGGAAGCTGGCGAGCTGCTGTGCTGCTCTTTCAAGTTCGTCTTTGGGTATTTCGTTCATGTTGTTTGAGCGGCGAGCTGTTCCGGAGACCAACATGACGGGCTAGGATAGCAGGTGGGCTTGATACTAATTAAGAGTTCTTTTTCTCTTAAAAACACTCCCACGCGTGCAAACTTACAAAATAATCTATTAGGCCTTTTCGATCCGCAGCAGTCTTGGTTAAGTGAAGTTCTGTCGCTGACCGACTTTCCGTGAAGTGGTCACAGAAATGGGCTGACGCTCATACCCCGCCTTGTCCGCTATCAAGGTTCAATGTTTACGTCAGGAATGCTTACATGTAATTATATGTGCACAGTGAGGCCAATATCTCTTATATGCTTTACTGCTATTCTTTTCTATTCTATTCTCTCCGTTGCTTGATTGCGTTTTGTTCTGTTAGCCTGCCAGATACTTACATATTTATTGCTAGCGATGTTGCCAATAGTTTGACAACAACCAGGCCACCGCTGCATATCAGGATCAACGAGAGTATTTCCTTATTAAACAACATTATGCAATATCGCAATCGCTCTCACATTCCTAGTTGGTGGGATGGCAATAGGCAGCCATGATTGGAGCGACAAAGATACTGTATGTACGGAGTACATAGAGCCGAAAGTGCACCAACACAGCTGAAGACGGCAAGACTATTGAAGTAGCAGGGGTGTAGAGCTGCATCGGGAAAAAAGTGATTGGGTCTTGGATATGCAAGCATCTAAGCCGGAGCTAATGACAATTATCCGTTCAACTCATCATATACAATGATCGATGTTGCAGCACAGATCAAGCCAATTGTCGACATATTTACTCCACAGAGACCTAAATATTCCATTCCCTATGCGCACCTCTGGGCTTTCTTCAAAGCATGCGATTACAAGAACAATGCAATGACTAATTACTTTGCAGGGCTGTAGCCAATCGCGTCTAACATCATCCAGAATTCTTCCCCACCAAGCAACACATCCCACAATAGGGTTATAACCTACACTTACACTTCACCAAGTACATACGACCATAGGTAGAGGAGAACTCGGGGTCCCGTCTGCTCCCCCATAGATAAGCCTCTAACCGGCAGATTAGTAGTTGAGTGGGTGACCATCAGCGAACACCGGCTGTTGTATGTTTTCTTTTTTGCTTTTTGCTGTATCAATGTTCATTGGACATTAGACTCGGGCTTTGAAACAGCTTGACTCTGTTGTCAGAAGTGGTCAAATGAACGGGCTCATGTTTTGGGCTGTTGGCTTGTCGTTGTGGAGAAATATGGCTTGCCCAAATGTCGAGATTTAGATTTCAGTAAATTATCAAATACTTGAAGGGATGTAATAAGATTCTGGAAGAGAGAAAGACGTAGCTACAGGGGTATCATTCTGATATGAACAGAAACAAAGTCTCAGCGTTGAGAGTAGGCCAACGTACTACTTAATCATAGCCGTTTCTTGAAAGAAGATGACATGTGCCAAAGAAGAAAAGAGAGAGAGGGGGGTCAAGAGAGAGCAAAAACGCACGGTGTCAACGGGGATCGCGAGCATCGGGACTTACACGAGCATGCAAACTTGCATGTACGTTTGGCTCCTGGATTCCGTGGGGGCGAGCCGACCTCTCAGCTCTCAGAAGCCCCTCAAAAATAAGAGACATTACCAGTAACAGTAAGTGTAACACAACATGAGTGTGCTTGTGCTACCGTATGTCAACCAACACGTAAACCCCCTCGCATAATGTCGAAAGCTGGTTCTAAACCTTCTCTTAGGAGAGAAACCATACAAATAGACGTAGTCTACCCGAAAGTTCATACTTAACATTGCATACAGTCTTTGACCAAAAACAATCGCCCAGCTTTTAGGCGTCGCTTCAACGATACATGACCTACATGCACCCATGCATGTAAATCCCAACCATGTCACTGGAAGTTATCCTACCACAATTACCACAGCCCTTGATGGAGCTGCAATCTGAACAAAACTATGAAGCATCTCCTGAAGATGCCGACAAAATACCGGCTGATGACAGCCATCAGCAGCCACCTGAGCCTGAGAATGAAGCACCGCCAATGACGATTAAACAAATTCTTGCCAAGCTTGGCGGAGTATTTCCAATGGACGCAGCCGTGGTCGAAGGTATTGAGCCCAGTAGCTATTTTCAGTCCTTAGGCTGACTTTATCCCATAGCTCTTTCAACAGGGAGTACATTCGTCTCCATCAAGCATTTTGGAACCAGCGCTTGGACTATAACTGGACGGCTCATAGCCTTGAACCAGGATGGATCTGAGAAGATTTACTTTTTAAAGGTATCGCAACATCTGCAATTGTATAAAAGCATTTTGTTGGATTCTAATGTGCTTCTTTGGCGGAAAGGTTGCATAGGCGAGACGGGCCGTATCATGCTCAACGGCGAGTTCGAGTCATCCAAGACAATATACAGCACCATGTCGAATTTCATTCCAGAACCATTCGGGTTTGGTAAATACAAGATTCAGAGTCCGCCGACGTACTTTTATCTCTCCGGATTCATCGACATGGACGTCACAACGGCCCCGGATCCAGGAAATTTTTGCTNNCTACACAAGTTGAGCAAATCTCCGACTGGCAAGTTTGGGTTCCATACCAAGACTTGCGACGGTGACAGGGCTCACGTGGTTGACTGGCAAGATAGTTGGGCTGTGTTTTACAGAAACCTATTCCTTGGTGTCTGCGAACTCGACATCAAGCGAAATGGCCCGTGGCCCGAATACGAACGAGCCATCCAACAAGTTGCTTGGAAGATCATCCCTCGGCTACTGGAACCTCTTCAGTCAGATGGGCGTCAGATCAAGCCATGTATCATCCATGGCGACCTCTGGGAGGGCAATATGGGAATAAAGAGAGACACTGGAGAAATGACCATATTCGACGCAGGTTCATACTTTGCTCACAACGAGATGGAGCTAGGTCACTGGCGGTGCGAATTTACCTACGTTTTCAGGGCCGAGGTGTATACATGGCATTACCTGAAAAACTATCCTGCTGCGGAACCAGCGGACGAGTTTGAGGACCGCAATCGATTATACAGTCTCAAGGGCGCTATCAACTACGCGGCTGGACATCCGAAGAGCATTATGAGGAAGACGTACGTACCGCCCCTCGTGTCCTAATCATCGTTCCAATTACTAACTCTAGAGCAATCAAGTGCCTACAACAATATGTGCTACCTGTGCGAGAAATACGCTCCTATTGATGGAATTGACAAGTACGATCCCCACATCGACCCATCGATCACAGGAGCGCATATTGTCCCCCACGTTGATGATGATCTGATTTGATTCGACTAGAGTACATGTATCGTTGGTTAGGGGCCAGTTTGTGTTTGTTGGATGCATAGGTAGATTCCCCGGTTTGGATATCGTGTGGCGATGCATGTGGTTGGTTGATAACTCATGTTAAATGCTCGTACATCATCAGGCCTCAATTATATCATGAAACCAAACTTTCCTAGAATGCTTCCCAGGCCTCTACCGGCAATCCCTCTTACATCACAACTTAATAATTAATCCATGCAATTGCTCTTTGTCGGATATCCCGACAAAGCGAGACACATCTCCGCCCACCGCATGTTACAACCAGTGAGGTGAGTCTAAGTGACACCGTTCTCGCTTCG
This sequence comes from Trichoderma sp. BMH-0061, assembly GCA_030015385.1. Lineage (NCBI taxonomy): Eukaryota > Fungi > Ascomycota > Sordariomycetes > Hypocreales > Hypocreaceae > Trichoderma > Trichoderma sp. BMH-0061. Next base: position 2,665,821 of record JARWZN010000005.1, read on the forward strand.
CCTTGCCAATATGGGTATCGTTTTAGCCGACCCTGCATCCGTTGGCCAGACCACAAAGTGCAGATGAAGGTCGTACAGATGTATGAAAGTCCGTCAGTGTATTGAGCAAAGACCGCCCATGGGTCTGAGCAATCGGTCGTTAGTCCTTAGAGCGGTTTTCCGCTCTCAAAGTAATGTTACCTACAGGCACTTACACCTTGACATTGGGAAACTCTGCGGCTCACCATCCGATAACGGTACATTGGGATCACCCCTTCAGATCCCATGACTATATGGAGGTTATCTCGACTTCACAAACAGGGAATTATCATTGCCCTTGACTTCTTCAGTCGGATGACTTTTTCAGCAACTCTTCGTGCGCAGAGATAGCAAAAATAAAGATAAATATATATCTATAACATTAATGCTCCAGCGACATTTATACACACAAGTAACAAACCCCCAGATTCTCATTTCGACAGTTATTTCACAACTTACATGTAGCGATCCGACTTTTGCCAGTACTCTTTCTAGCGCTCAATTCCTTCAGCAAACTTCATGCTTTTACAGCTCTTATTATAGCACCTTTTACGGTTTAAAATTAAGAAACTACACCGTAAGCATCATAAAAGTACTACAAAGAGTACCGGCAGGACTGCTGGAAAGTGTCGGATTGAACCCGGTCGTTATATGCATGTAATTATAATCCGCGAAAGCAAAGACTCTGTACTATATCAGAGATTTTGCTTGTCCAATCATTAAGCTGCACCTTGCTATTATGCTGGAACGCGGCCATGGCCAAGACAGCCAGTCATATTAATGGAGTTCGCACCTACATGTACATTCTTCTGTCTACATGATTCTGTCACCAACCGTGCACGTAGGGGGAGAAATTCTTATACTGGCTGTTGGTGGTGTTAGTACATTCCTTTCTGAAGTGCGCTTTGTCCTGAAATAAGGCAGTTTTTTGGTATAAGGACCGATTGATGGAATTCCGTGTTCGTAGACATTTGGCGACTACCTATAAAGTGTTTGTCGCATTTGGCAGTGAAATTTGATCATAAAGCCAGGGGTTTTCGACTATCAGACAAGCCAAAATGACGGACATAGAGTTGGATCCGGTACAATCACCGATAACGATGGAGAAGTCAGAGAAAGCGCAGGACAATGAGGCCATCTTGACTGATGCGGAACATGGGGAATCTTGCGAGTATTCGGTATTCTCTATGGCATTGCGCACCTATCTCACGTACTTTCTCGGCTTCGCCATGATCTTATCAACTTTGACGGCGACAATCTACTTCCCCTTATCCCCATCCTCAGCACCCAGCTGCACGTTTCCATCCAGGCTATCAACCTCACAGTGACCGTCTACGCAATCGCACAGGCTCTTTCGCCGGCATTCTTTGCCTCTCTGGCAGACAGCTTCGGCCGTCGCCCCGTGCTATTGTGTCTTGTGACGATCTACGCGGTCCCCAGCCTCGGCCTTGCTCTCAATCGCACGAGTTATCCGGCCCTGCTAGCACTGCGTGCCCTCCAGAGCATTGGTGGCTCTTCCATAACTTCTATTTCCTATGGCATCGTCGCCGATGTTGCTCCTCCTGCAGAGCGCGGGAGTATGCTGGGCCCTATGCTCTCGACGTGCAACGGCATCTCCGCTGTTGGGCCGGTCATTGGCGGCGCCGTTGCTCTGAGTACCGGAGGTGTGAAATGGGTTTTTTTCGCTTTGTTTATTGTCGCATCTTTGTGTGTGGTGCTGGTTGGATTTACATTGCCCGAGACTGCGCGGACCGTCGTTGGGAATGGTATCGTGCCAGCTGTGGGAATTTGGCGGACGTGGTGGTCAGTACTCCGAAAGAAGAGGCCTCGAAGAGAAGACGGGCATGATGAGTCTCATCCGAGCAAGGAAAAGAGACCCTGGCGAGTTACCAACACTTTCGCTGCATTTCGCATCATCCTTTACAGAGATGCCGTGGCTGTACTTTGGATGGTGGCTTCATCATATTCCGTCTACTATACGTTCCAAGTTGCAATTCCGGTCATCTTCGACAAATTTTACGAGTATAACGATCTTGAAATCGGTCTTGTCTTATTACCTGGATTGGCTGGAATGACAATTGGGGGGATAATCGCCGGAAAGCTCGTGGACAGAAATTACGCCATTACTGCGAGAAATCACAATGTCGATCCTCAGGAGAAGCACGCGAGACTCCAAATAGACTTCCCCATAGAGGCCGCTAGATACAGGAATTATTTTGTCTTTATCCTGTTCGAGGTGCTCTTGGTCATTGGCTACGGCTGGGTGGTCTACTTCCGTGTACATCCTGCCGTGCCTATTGTTCTTCAGTTCTTCATATGCGGTGCATCAACCTTGTTGAGCCACACTGCCAGTACACTTCTTGTGGACATATTCCCCGAAATGTCCAGCACTGCCTATGCCTCAGGACAGATCATGGGGTGTGGACTGAGTGCCGCTTCAGCTGCTGTTATACAACCGCTCACCAATGCAGTGGGATACGGTTGGTACTTTACGATGTTTTCCCTTTTCATTGGAACAACAGGTGCTGGTTCAGTTCTCATCAGCCGTTTGAAAGGAATGAAGTGGCGGCAGAAGAGAGTCTCACAACGAGGTACCTAGTTCGTACAAATGAAATGAAGAAAGCTTTGCCAAATGTCGATAACGTTATCGATGCCGTTCTGATACCTTGAGGGTTGAAGTGTAAACTGTCAAAGTATATTTCATATACCTTCCATGTAAAGTAGCTCAACATCATCAATTCGCTTCTCTTCAAACATTTTAATTGCGTAAATAAGCATGCAAAAAGGTCATATTATCGCCGCATGATCTCTACTTAGGCTGTAGCAGAAAGTGCGGAATATCATGGCATATACGGTTGTCCGTTACAATGATTGCTACAATTGCGATTATTGGCCTAATCTTTTGCCCTGTTGGCGCTACGGTATAACGGAACGTAACAGGAAAGCACCTGCACCTTGAAACACACAAAACCCAGCTTGTCTGACCGCTATAAGGACCACGGCACGAGAACAAGTCTGCGAATCAATTGATCTAGTTGGCCCGGCTATGCTCCCGTTGGAACGAGGCCGTCTGCACAACCAGGGGTCATTTTCAAGGGGAAAAAATGTCTTGTTATTGCTATCAAGTTTGAGGAAACAGGCCTCTTTTATACCACTAACTCAGGCTAGACCCGGCTTAGCCACCAAGCTTAGTCAAAATAACAGGCCCTGGAGATCCCTTAATTCTTAATTAAAATTTGCTTGATAAACCTGGGAGGCATATCATGACCAAAAGATTTCTTGTACTCTTTCTGAATATCATCGTCAGAGAGTCCAGCAAGTCGCAGGCCCTCAGCAATACCAATAACTTCGTCTTCATTAAAGCTCGCAATCTGGGCGACTGTCTCGTCAACAGAGTCTGCGGGGACTGCTGTCATGGGCGAAGTCACGTATTGCTCAATCTCATTTGTGTACCAGGCGGGTAAGTGAGCCACCAGAGGTTCCCTGGGCGTTAGGAGTGTTGCTCCTGCAGCTACAGGCGGAGCAGTCTCGCTGTCTTCTGGCTCTGCGCCCATAAGGGATGTAAAGTCTGGTTCAAGGGAAAATGTTGTGGGGAAACCGAACCCTTCCGGCAAGTGCTTGAAAGGGTCATCCACCGGTAGGCTAGGCGTAGGGGCAGGCGCCGGGGTAGGCGTAGGCTTCTTCGGAGGATCCGTAACACCGGGGAAGCCGGAGATCAAATCGCCACCAATGATGGGTTGAGTCAAGTCTCCAGGGTCGGCTGGCGTGGGGAACTTGAACATGTCCTCCTTGGGTATGTCGGGCAGCCAGCCAGGTGTGCGAGTGGGAGGTGGATTCTTGCCGTAGATGGGGGATAGTAGCTTCGCGCCCATGAAGTTCCCAATGCCCAGATTATTGTACAAGTCGAGTGCGTCTCCATATACCATGTCCAGCTGTTTCACCACGGGTCCGATGATTTCCGTGACTGGAATCTGCTTGATGTCAGAAACCAGACGGACAAGTTGGTCACCAGTTGCATCAAAGTTCTCTTCAAGGAACTTGATAACCTTCGGAACTTCCGTCCCAAGGTCTCGGATCCAGCTCATGACGAGTTCGGTGAACGTTTTCTCGATATACTTCCAGAGTTGGCGGGCAAAGGTTTCCAAGCTGCGAAGGTCACTTTCTGTAATCTTCACACCGATCTCACCAATATCCCAATCCTGATCAAAGGCGTGAGCTTTTCCAGATAGGCTTATGGACAGGGGGTCTTTGCCTGCTGCCCACGCTATTTTAATCTTCAAGTCTCCCGAGAAGCCGACAGAGGTGCTTTTGCCGGACTTTTGGTTGAAAACATTTGTTCCCAGCGCTCCATCCAGTTTGGTCAGTGTTGTCGCAAGGGTAAGAATATGCTCGCCAAGGTCTAGATTCGCAAAAGCCGCAACGTCAATTGATGATTTAAAAAAGCAATTGATGCTGAAGTCGAGGGTGGCAATACTGGTGCTGCTGTGGAACTTTGCGGTGAAGTAATCTCCATTTACAGCAACGAACAAGTCGTGCTCCGTGCCGAGGAATTTGAGCTGTGCAGAGATGAAGACCGGATCAGGGCCCTGGGATGTAATTTTCAAGACGGGGCCATGGCTGAGCATGCGCGGAGTAAGGTAGCTTGGATTCACCTGGGTTAGTTGTAGGCTGTAGGTGGCTGCGTTCGGACCTTGGCTGCTTCTTTGCAGACTGAATACCTCTTCATCGACAAGCTGGATTGGATCCATCAAGGCGATGGCGGCGAAACCAGAGTCTTTGATGTCGAGAAGCATGTAGCCAGCCCAGAAGGGGTCACCGTTCACAACTGGATCATCGGGTCAGCAGTCAAGCGTCTTTTTCACAAGGGCTAAGACGAGATTACCTAGAGAGAGCGATCCTTCGAAATAGATTCTTTTCTTTAATTGCTGGTTGTTTAAACCGACTATGTCTCTTGAGATGAGCTGAATAGACAGGAATTGGAGATTAATTCCGTTCTTTTGTAGGAAAGACTGGACTTCCACAGGCAAATCAACTGCGGCTGCGAATTTGGCCAAAAGATTCATCAGGTTGAAGTTCTCGAGCCTGCCTTCAAGATAAGAGTTCAAAGGATTCTTAGCCACAAAGACAACACTTAGGCTGGTAAGAAGTTATTAGTGAGGCGGTAAGACGAGTGTGAATGTTATCACCGGATGTCAACTTACTGTCCAGAGACGTTGTTGAGGTCTTCAATGCGTACACCCCCTCTACGCCAAGGAGAGTGGGCATCAGCCCTGCATCAGGAGCAAGCACCAGCTTAATGCCGATAGCGTCCAAGTCGAAACCTTTGATACCGCCAAGATCCTTGAGTTTATCTTCGGTCTTCAATTTGAATGATAATCCACCATTGTATAGATCAACTCCAGCTGAGACACTGCCAGCGATGGGTGTTTTGGATATCACGGGAATGTTGAATTCAAAGTCACCTTCAAGGCCAAACCAAGGCTGCTTATCAACATACGAGAGGAGGAAACCTCCACTAATTGAGAAGGCGTTATCAAGCAGGGTCAGTCTGCCCACGTGGACGCCCAAAATGAAAAATCCGGCGCCGGCGGCACCAAACACTTGCAATCCGTCAATCTTCAACCATTCCTTGAGAATCCTAAGGTTAGAGCCGAAGTTTAGGCTGGTACTGATGGCAATCCCGCCGTTTTTTCCCAAAGCGTCTCGCGCCATACCATTCAGAGTCAACTGCTTCACTCGAGGGCTGACATTGATTGGCCCATAGAAAAGGTAAATGGATGTATCGCCAAACTTCACATACTTTTCAACCTCAGCTGCCCAAGAGTCAGGAAGAACCTTGAGCGGACCGTCTTCGCATTGAAGTTGCAAGTCGAATGCCCATGAGCTGGTGTGAGACGCAGTCAAGCTGACGTTTGTAAAGGCGAGCCATTCGAGGTCAGCCGTTATGCTGAATGTCCAGAGCGACGGTGCTTTCGACAGGTCGAGGTCAACGCTATGGATCTTGATGTCGGTGTACTTGCTGAGTTTTTCCAGGTGTGTTCTTTGCAGCATCTCTGTAAAGTTGGCGCCTGTGAGCTTCGAAAGGATATCATGTAGTCCTAGCTCGCCTTTGAAACTCAACTGCGCAGTGTAAGACGTCATTTTATCTTTCCCTAGCACAACAGGAGACTTTTCTTCTCCCTCTTGTGGTTCATCTACCAGACTTGAGTCGCTAGATGCTCGATCGTACGAAAGACTTCCTGAAAAATGATAGTTTCCAATGGACAGCGATACTCCAAAAGCGATATGCACACCAGAACCTCGAATGTAGTTTGTCAGCAACTTGACGTCTGATAGTACCACCTGAGGAGAATCCCAGAGCTCAAAATCCCGATGTGCTTCGACTTCAACGAACAGTGAGTCGATTTTGTACCCAATTTCGGAAGTCTTTCGGAAAGAAACATTTATTGGACCAGCCTCGATGCCCTTCATAAAGGAGAAGTCTTGAGGCAAGTTCAACGTGAATTTATCTGCAAAGAACCGTCAATCGGTGATCGATGTAAAGTGCAACGACAGCATCATACCAAAGAGTTTATTTGCAAAGAACGCTATTATCTCGCCCAAAGCGATGAACTCATTGACTGGGATAATACTCATCCCAATGATTGTGTCTTGGTCGGAGTCTATCCAAATTGTGGCCTGGAGTTCTTCATCTTCAATCTGTGTGTAAACGCTTATGGAAGCATTGATAACTCTTAAATCCTGCTGTCTGTTAGATAATGGACATCGAGTGGGACAGCTGGGTATAAGTTGCTCACCTTGTCATTAGGGTGGTCGACGCGTAACTTGAACCGTGGGTTGCTGATGCTCAGCCCTTCTAGAAGAGAGTTAGCCTCAAGTGCTTGTTCGTGCATGTCGACTAATAGCGATCAAGAATATACCAAATATTTCCATGTCCTCTTCCTCTAAAATAACCTCCAAATCTATCATGGCGATTTTGTTCTTCCCATCATCATCCTTCTCTACGCCAAGTCTGAGTTTAGTGATACCAGTCCTTGTCAGTATGGTTTGCAGCGCCGGCGGGAGGCACGCGACATTGGGCATAAAGTGCCCTAAAATGTTAGAAATGGACAATGCTCCCGAGTCACCTGTGTTTAATGCGAGTCTGAAATAACCTGGAATATCATCGTACGCATATGCACTCTGCCATTCTGGTCGATCGCCATAAGCGATGAGAAATTGAACGGAACAGTCTTTGATGATGAGGTTTGCATAACTAGTTAGTGAAACCTTATAGCTGGAAGCCGATCGATCCAGACGAAGCTCAAGAACCGCATTCTCTACCGCCAAGAAATCCGGAACTAAGTTCATTTGGTCGAGCTGGATAGAAAGCTCAACAAAATCCGGTTTGGCGGAAAAGGATTTTCCGCCAGAACCTCCGTCACTCCCGCCGAACCATCCAAGAGAGAAGGATAGAATATGCAGCGAGTCGAGTAATTTCTCTAGGTCGGGAATGTCTGAGAAGTTTGAGCTTGCGACACCAAGCCAGTCGAGTAGTCGAGCTGGTGTTAGACTATCTTTGGGGGACGAAGAAATGTAGGAAAGTTGGTAGACGGTTTGATCACCACCCCGAGAGCGCCTCGTCTCAAAGACAATCGGCACTGGAAAACCATGAATATCAAGTCTCTCTTCAATGCGAACAAATACCTGTAGCGTGTTAGACCATCGCTTGGAAAGAAGCATGTAGGATCGGAAATTGGGATCAATACCTTGAGAGGGACAGTCGAAAAGAGATTCTGAATCTGAAGTCCAATAGTCGGTAACCTAATAGTGATAATATCACCAAATGGTTTGAATTGCTGATTTTGGTCAAATGACACAGTTCCGAATATGCGGTTCAGTGTTACGTCCGGTACGACGGGAGAAGCTTTCTGCACCACAAAACCACAGTTATGGATGCTCATATACTCTCCGATTGCAATGGGGGTATCTGCGAGGCTAAAGTTAGAAGTTTCTGTATGTGAGTTGAAAGGATTGCAGAAAGATCAATACCTTTTCCAGGTAACAAGAGTGAAGCAGCCAAAGTGCTGACACTGCTAAAAGCCGTCGGGATTGCACTCCAAAGGTCTCCAACTTTCATCACGCAGCCGTCTGCCACAAAATCACTGTCTGCAAAGCGAATATGGTAGTCTAAGGCAGAGTCCTTGTCTGGGAACCAAACAAAGTCTACAACAACCTGCTCTAGAAAGTTAGTATGGCCACCAAGCTTAATCGAACACAGCTTGACAGACATTGCTCCCTTGCCCATTCCAGAGCTTTCCAAGGAAACATCCATAGACATATCGGCAGTCGCGCTCGAATGGGCGATATATGAAAAACTTCAGCTCGCTGAGCACCTTGATCGGCCAGAAAGCCATTGTGCCGCCGGCTAATCGGTACGGCATGTCCCATCTCTGGTAGGCAACGGGTGGCTTGACACTGAAAGTCATGGATTTGACCTCGCTAAAATCGTTTGCAAGGTTTCTTTCAAATTGATGTCAGCATATAGCTCCATTGGTTCGTTTGGAATACAATGAGCATGCATCTTCCCTCACCTTTGCTTGGGATGGCCGAGTATTATCGACTCGAAGTTATCGCAAAGAGGCCAGAAGAATGGAGTGGTGGAGAACAAAGCCTTCTTTGCAAGTGTGATCGGGAGAAGGCTGAAGAATGAGGTGCTCAGAAATTTATCGAAGACCAGAGAGATGATGCCACCTAGGGTGATTTGATTGTTGCGCATGTAACCAGTCCTCAAGGCCGTGACTTGATCTGGGAGGAGCCATCCGCGCAAAGCTAAATAGTTTACGAGAGCGTCAGTACCAGAGATAGTCTTGGTCTTAGATCCCTATATAAAACCATTGGTCACTTGGGTCAGTTCCTCAAGCTGCGAGTGGATCTGAGAGCTGGAGAATGAGCTAAACGAACCTGTGATACCGAAAATGTTTCGTAAATCAATTGCGATATCCTTATGTCGAATCTTGCAAATGTTGCGGGCGACAAACTTCCATGAATTCCAGTTGCCTGCCGCCATACTTTTGACAGTTGGGTTTCTGTTTGGTCTTGGATCTGTTCTGGAGTCACTGAGATATCCGTGGTGGCAGCACCCAGCGCTGGTGGCATAAGGCGATCCAAGGTATCCTTCATCTCCTTTCTGGTTCCATGCTAAAAATTCCACCCTCCGAGTCATCATTCTGTTCTTTTTTCTTGTTGTTCTTGGAAGTAGTCCTGCGGTTGCTCTTGGAGGCATTCTTGTCGGTCTTGTCAGTCTTCTTGTTAACTGTCTTATCGACCTTCACTTCAGGCTCCTTGACAATCATATTACCGCCCTCAGTTTTAACTGCTTTCCCACGAACATGGTTCACATCCTTATCACGCTTGTCAAATTTGGGCCTTTTCCTACCAACAATGAGTCGAACATCGGTGGTGAAATGAGTCTGGTGATACATGACCCAGAATGCCTCCGTGAGAGCCACTTGTTGCCAAGCAGGATTGCAGGATGGATCTTTCTCGGCTGGATCAAGCATAATGGTTCCAAATTTAGGGTCGATCTCTGCTCTAAGCTGCCAAATGCGATAGTAGGAGCCAGTTGCATCCCAAAAGAGTTGCGGTTCTTCATTTTTTTGGGCGGCGCCAGCATCACGGCGTTGATAACGTCCTCAGTCATGGCTGTTTTATCATCGATTATCGAATTCGACATTGGTCTACCATAGGTCTCGAGGAATCCTTCCACTTGTACTTGTAATGCTTGGGTCGTTAAGTATATGTCAACGACCTTGTTCTTCTCTTTACGCACTATGGCACGAGTTATGATACCCGCCAGCGTGCTCAGATGACTATGCCAATGGTCAGCATAATATAAACAAGCAGATGGGCAGTCCAAATTCAGATCTTACGGATTAAGATGGCCTTCCGTAGTTGACGAAGAGATCTGAGAATCCGTGTAAGTGATTTGCGTGTGGGACGATAACATTCTTGCTTCGACTTGTGTGCACTTACGATGTACTTGTTTGCTAACACACTTGGTTATAGTCAGTACGTGATGATGTGTGGCAGGAGGACATTTTGTGCATACTTGACAAAGAATCTAGTCGGCTAAATGGAACATCACATCAGGCTTGTCCGATCAAAGGGGTCGAGGAGTTCTCACTTACCTCATCCTGGCCATTCGTTCTGCAATTTTCGGGAATTTCTTTTATCCAGTTCCTGTCCACGAGTGCTTCTTTATGTAAAGGCTTCGAATCCTTGATCAAAGCATTGATCCTCGTATTGACCGCGCGTTTCTTCCAGCCTAAATATTGAGCGTCAGCTATAGCTCTCGAATGAATAATAGCAAAGCCTGGTACCCACAATTATTGTGTTTACTTCCATGATGCATGACTGTATTTACACATTGTTAGCCTCCCAGACTCTCATCTCTCTGTCATTGTCGTTCCTATTTGACGTAGGCGTAGATAATGTCTTACTTTTCAAAACATCATACCGCAGAGGTTTACCTTCCCATACGGGGAGGAAAGAAGCCATGGCATTCCCATCGCCGGTGAATGCAGCACTGAAGGTCGCATCTTTGTCTCTGACAACAAAAGCTAGAGACGATTGATTCTTAGCACTTGTATCGTTAAGATTCCCGTGCACACCCTTGCCAATGTGTTCCTGGATTTTTGGAGTCATCTCCAACTTTTTAGCAATAGTATCGCTAGTAGAGACATATCAGCATTCGTTGACAAGGGAAATTATGGGAAAGTGAGAGTACCAACTTTGAGTAGATGGGCTGGTTGCCTGCCGCATTCGGGAGTCCCTTGTACTCAATCCCTTGTAAGCCCTTTGCTACCTTTTCTTGTGACTTTTTGCTTTTCTTCGCCTTCTTTTTCTCTAGCAAGCTCGTCTTCTTTCCCTTGTCCTCTATAGCATCATCATCTTGATCTTCACCTTCCTCCTTCTTTTTACCCTTGATGTACAGCTTTTTCAATCTGTTAACTTGTTTCATATTCGGGGACAAGAATTCAAATATGAGATTTGCCCGTTTGGCCTCTCCTTGGAACATCTCTTTTTTTTTCTTTTTGTCACCGACAACAAGTTTCTCAAAATCCTTATTGCATTCCGGGATAGCTTTTGCTGCTTTGGGCCAGTTCTCCTTCAAGAGATCAATATCAAGATCGAACCATCCTTTTGCCTCCGGATCCTATAGTGTTCTTATCTCAGTAATTCGCCCTATATGAAATGTAATAAGGGAGTTTATACCTGGAACATGAGTGTCGGGGAATTGTACCAGACATTGGAGAACGGGGGCTTCTTCTTTTCGAGTGCTTTAATGCCTCTTTCGAATCGGAACTCCGCATTGCCTTTACCTGACCTGTCGGCCCTGTTATCAATTACTTAGTAATGTTATACCGACTGTTCCTAGTCAATATCTGGCATACATGCTTAACATCATCTGATGCAGTCCGCTACAGTTTTCACTGTCAGAAATTGAAGGCGTCAAATGATCTTTAATTTTATTTTGAACATACTTGATGTGGTCTGCGTCATCATGGGTAATCTGAGTTTCTGGTTAGAATTATTAATCACGGGGCAAACCCAAACATTTGCTCACCACTAAAGTGTCCAGTGCGTTTGGGCACCCCTTCGGGAGAAGCGTGTTGAGCATGGCATACATATTCTGAGATTGGGTGATGTTAGAATAGAGCTTAACGGCTCAGCGGTAGTGAACTCACGGCTAATGGTGTTGTTGGGTTCAATACGGTCCCGACGACCTGGTAATTAGCTGGCCCTCCATCGATAAGAAAAACTTTGCGTGTATCCTGAAAGATCTCATTAGCTTCACAATCAGAGTAAGTTGCTATTATTTGGAGGGCTCTACCTCTTTTCGTTGTTTGGACACGTTTAGATCCGGTCTGAGTTTGTAAGTCTGGGGCATCTGATGCTCTTTTGGCTTCCCTGATTTTTCCCCTTTGATCTCTTCTTCAATAGGCTCTATTTTGACTGATTTCAGTCCTATTGAGCCGGGAACGGATGATTCATTGTCAAACTCGATGGCCAAACAGTCTCCATAAGACGCCTGGCACACATGTATTTTCACATAGCTGTACTTCTCCAGAGCGATAGTCTTGCCATCATCGTCTTTTTCTTCTTCAGGTATAATCTTATCGTTAGCATCATCGTGATTCATCTTGGGCTACTACCTGAGCAAAGGCCAAGAAGCAGATTGATTATCTAGCAAGAGTCAATACAAAATTATGAGTATCTAGGAGCAGTTGTTGCGCGAACTCTTCCTTTTTGCTCACAACAGAGAGCTCGAGGGTAATTGTGTAAATCCTTACCGTGGGCCTGAGTTGGAATTGTCTTCTGCCGCTGGCACGTGTTGAGCTTGCCTTCAAAATTCAGTGAAGGAGACAGAGGATCATCTTTTCCAAGATCAGTATTCTCCAGAATGCTGAAGCTTACCTTGAAGTACTTGGTTGCAGACTTGGCCAAACATCAAGAGAGATTCATAGGAGACAAAGGTCCGAGCTCACCAGTCACGAACACGGAGTCCACATGAACGCGATACTCGAAGTGGACGTTCAGCTACGGACGTGATACCTACTGTATGATATTTCCACGGCACTAGCGAATGTGGCGCTTCTGGGCGCTTCAAGAGATCCCAGGGGTCAAGGTTGGGGCGTGTGTTAGAAAGTCTCACCCCCACCCTCTCTAAGGATATCACGCTATTGACCAGCCTCATGCACTTTATAGCCTGGACCTCTTGGCGAGCTTAAGATTCGTCAGCACCATTCTAACGACTGCTCTATTTTGGAAAGCGATGAACAGAGGGCTCGGGCATCTCTACTAACGCGGAGATGGAAGTATCTGCGGAGGAGATTGTATATACAGAACTAGTTAGGTCCACCTCTTAAACATTGCCTTTACCTGATCAATTGATTCGGCAGGCAGTAATACCGTGTTCATTCTACCTTTCTACTTGTTACCTTATCGAATCTGTTCTTCTATTTTGTCAATCCCAGACTCGCGAACATGGCTGGCTCGTCAGATGCACCGGCGCCCGAGGACATCTTTACCCTCGGCTCACTTTCCCAAGTTCCAGAAGAAGATGAGACCATAATTGCGGGTATTAATTTTGGCTCGGGCATTGCCGACATCTTGGGATCAGCTGCTTCCGTAGTCGTGGATGCCGCAGCCAGAAGCGAAATGTTCCCAGGTCTCGCCGTGTTACGAGCAGAGCCAACGGTGGTTGGGCAAGTCGCGGGACGAGCCAACGACATTGCCAGTTCATGCCCTCCCATCTGGTACCTAAACTTCCCCCCAGATGAATGAATCCGTACGCCAAAACTTGAGCGACCGAGCGCAAGCAATGCTAGATTTCAAATGTTGGGCAAGCTTGAAGTGGTGGTCACATGTCTTCCAAATTCTTCCAAGCTCTGACGACCCATACAACAAGTTGATACAAAGCGGCCTTTTCGTGCAAATAGCAATGAAAGACTTGCCACAGATACCCTGGTATGCTTCCACTCGCAGTTATGTTGCCTTGACTGCCCCTCTGACTTTTGGCAAAGGTTGCGTTCTATCCGGGAGCCCACTGTCACTGGCGAAGCCTTGATTTGTCCCTTTTCTGAACTTCATGGTCAAATCCTTGATCTCTCCATGAGAAATTTCCGCTCACTCGATGAAACGTCCAGAAACGCTATTGAACCCGTTCTACAAGGCATTGTTCGGTCCGCCAGCGAGGCCAGCGTCGAGTATAACGACCTGAAGATGGTTTTGGCAGAAAAGCATGAGTACCGAGGCCAGGACACCATAGTGTCCAGTACGTTTCTCCCACCTTGATTAAATAAACGCAGCTAATATTCTTTCTTCTTTATCCTAGCTATTCGTCAGATCTGCTTTGCCATTGGCGAGTCATTTTACGATGTACAGGAGGGCAAGAACTCACGCCGCAGATATGTCAAATGCGAGGTGAGATTTGTTCAATACGAGGCAGAATTTGACATGAATCTATGGAGGGCCTTTTCTGCTGGTATCAATGATGCTTCCAAGACGGCTTGCCATGATTTCGTCAAAAGTCGGACTATCTGTGTACCAATTTGACGTTATTTTTATTTTCTTTGACGTTCTGCGAAATTTTTGGGAAAAAAAGGAAACAAAGAGGGGGAGGGTTCTACAGCTTCATTTCTTTCACCGGCAAAGCATCAGATACTTTTTTTACTACTTGTGCTTAACATTTATAGCCATTATATGCGGGTTCCTATACTAATGGCCCCATTACCTAACACAACATGAAACTACCTACCTGTACCTAAACACAAAAAACATGGAAGGGAAGCAGTAAACACAAGACGCTAAAGAGCCTCATATCGTCTAGTCCAAGCCCTCAGTCAATATACACCAAAATGTATCAAGTAGAATTTTGACCTTGAGGTTTTTAAGGACACTTTATGAAACAGGATCGTCAGGCACCAGTAGACAGAATATTTATCAATTCTCAATTTTGCGTTACTGTGAATCTAGAGTTTCATCTAAAATTGTCAAGATGATTGTGTAAGCCTCCAGGCGTACGCAAAAGGTACACGCTCCGCCATGAAACGGAATGGTTTGACAATGACGTGAGCCGTCCCAGCTGGAACATGCCGCCAAACAATTTGTTCAACATTGTTATTGCGGTCAAAACCATCCGTAGAGCCAAGCGAATACAGTTTATTCATTTGGTTACCGTGGCGTTCATGCTCGCCAATAGCAACCACCAAGTTCAGGTCATGCTGAAGCCGACCTCCTGGCAAGTCTGCGTAGGCAAGGGTGGCTTTCAAGGTCCATGAACCTTCTGCTCCCTCATCAGCCTCTGGGATTGGAATTTGCACCTGGAATGGGGTTTCGTCGTCATCATGAGCAACTCCTACTCCGTATCCCGAGCAAGGGTCATTGATCTTCGGCAAGGATGCAGCCAGATCTACTCGGCCAAACCCGGAGTGCGGGTTGTATCCTTCATTCACACCGTCTGGCATATATTGTCCCCCCACCGGTACTGCTCCATTGATCAGAAGCGCTTTGATCAGTGCACCAGTAGGGTTCTTGACGCCATTACCCTCATCTTGGTAGCCATTAGAAAGCAACGCTTGGCGAAGAACAGCGCAACATCCAGCCACGAGCGGAGTGGACATGCTCGTCCCAGCTAAGTACATGTACTTGTCATCTCCAGATTGTCCGGTGATGTGGACACCACTCAGGTATTTTTTGCTTTGAGATCGCGCCGAGAGAATTGCCGTTCCAGGTGCCACGATATCCGGCTTCAGTCTGTTTTCTGCCGTTGGGCCGCGACTGCTGAAAGCTGCCAGCCCATGGGGATTGTCGGCCATGTGATCGTCACGAAGGGGATTCACAGCGAACTTTTTGCTCCAGAAACCACCATACGTGTATGGACGAGTTGCGTCTCCAGAGACGAGGTCTGGCCGGTTATTCTCCGTCGCTCCGACCGTGATGCTATTTTTGGCCGCGGCTTCGGCACCCAAAGAGCGCTCGTTGATGGTCCCATCGAGGTTACCGTCCAGATCGGCATCTTGGCCATCGTTACCAGCCGCAAAGAGGATCGTCATGTCCTGGTGCTCCCAGACAAAGCGATCGATGCTTTCCGACCTTCCATCGTACGGCCGCTGAATCCTCGTGAAAGGAAGAGCAGAGCCCCACGAGTTGGTATGGACCCGGGCACCGGCATCATAGGCCTGCTGAAAGAGAGGAGCTAGGTTGGTCTTGGGCAGCCCATCCAAGCGAGGTGCGTTGTTCAGTGGGTTGAATTTGCTGAAGAGAGATTGCATAAGCAACTCCGCTGCCGGTGCTGCACCTTCGACCAAGCCGTGCAGTTTATGCTGGCCTTTGCCAAGGACAGATCCGCAAACGTGAGTCCCATGGCCATCAAGGTCGTCCGTTAGATTTTGCGGAGCACGGCCCCAGGCAAAAAGTCCCCTTACTCGACCGGCGAACGCCTCGTGGACATTGGTATCACTTCCTCTGTCCAGGCCTGTGTCGGCAACGCAGACAATCTGGCCTTCGCCTCTATAAGCAGTATTTTCTCCGTTCGGAGTGTCTTGAGTGGCCACTGCATCATCAAGACGTAGGATTTCACGAGCTTTGTTATCGAACAGAGTGGTTTCATTTGCTGTATGAAGCACACGAACTTCATCCAGTGCTGCAATACCGTCAAGCTTGTTCGTAGCGACCTTGATTTGCAATCCTCCGTCCTCCAAGACAATCGCGGAGGGATCGACATCAGCCACCTCAGCAATTTTTCGAGTCAATTCCTCCGAGATTTCTTCCACATCATGGTGAAGCATAATAGCCACATTGCAGGTTTGACTTTTGGAATCCAGCTGGGTTTTCTTTGTGAGGGCAAACTCCGGCATGTACTGGCCCGCGTATTCAACAAAATCGAGAGCCTGAACCTTGTTCAAAGAATCCGGGCTAAAGCCGCAAAGATAGATCTGCTGTTTCTCATCTCCCACAAACTCTTCGACGCGAACGCCTAGCTCTTGAAGCTGAACCTTTTGCTTCTTATTCAGCGGCAAGCCCTTGGTGCGGAGGATGATGTAATTCGTGTCCGAAACGTCAAGATCACGACCCAGAGCCACCTTACGCCCATTGATGCTGATTGAAGAGGCCATGACTGTCAGCAGTGATAAATAAAAACAGCTATGAGATGGATGATAGTTCTGTTCTACAAAAATTGAAGAGATGGACAGAGAACATGAAGGCTCAAGAGTCAAGACAGCTACGGGCGGGCATCAGTCTGGATGAGATGGGCTTGATCTAGACCTTGCGGCACGGTTCGACGGCACGGCCGATACCATTTCTTTCGGGGATATTCCGTACCCAATGGCAATATGCAGAGTCGATATGCCGGTAGGAAGCCATTTGGGTTCAACGTGCAAATACATGAACCCCGCCCAATAGCACTGCCGCCATACGAGGACCAGCTTAGCGAGCAGTTGTTAGCTGAATAGCGGGTTAAAACATGCAATACGAAGCGTCCGATGAGTCTCGCAGACGGTGTAGTCAATACGCGCCGTGGCGTGAAATATATTGCCCAATAAGCCCCACAGCCACAGCTGCATAAAACCAATAGACGGGTGATTTAGCTACAGAAATCCAATAGACGGGTGATTCAGCCACAGAAATCCAATAGACGGGTGATTCAGCTACAGACTTACACGGCAGGCTTCCCTGGCCGGCAAGGCACATTTTCGACGCTCAACACCTCCCGCTTCTAGAACCCTTTCCAAAATACAGTAGCTGGGGGTAAGTTTGCCCCTGGCGGTAATAGTCTGGTTCTGGTTCTGGTTCCAGATAAGGTGCCGTGGCAAACCCCGTTCCCACGCAATGCCTCCAGATTACCACCTAAGCCGTTCGAATAGACTATGTAGGCTGTGAGGGGCATTGTAGAAATTACACTGACATAGGGCGTTTAGAAAAGAATTGTCTGATACCGTCAGAATGAGCTGGTAGTTTTTGCAATGTCTGCCTGTTCTATCTCATGCATCGGACTTGATTGAACATGAAAAAATCTGAATTCTGGAATCTTCGAAGTGGACAACCAGTTGGCTGATCTAGGTCAGCCGAATGTCAGTGCTAGCGTCATCTAGTATTGCTGTAATAATTGCTAGGCAGAGAGTATACGATCGCTAAGTCACTAACAACTTTACTTTTCAAATCTTCCAATCTTGAATATAATTCTTCCTAAGTATAGATAACACTACCCGCAGAAATATCATGAATGACGTGTAATGAGCCAATGAACAACGCAGATCCAGCTCATGTTCCTGCTTCTAACGATTTCTCAAGTAGAGGGCGCCGTAAGAGTAAGCTCCTTTTGATCAAGAATTTGTTTTCCCAGAGCATAGTCCTCTTCATCTGTAGACATGCTGTTATTCCATAGATCAAAGTTGAAGTTGGCGGCAGTCACAGTGTAGTTGACGGCGGCCTCGTAAGTCTTTTCCTTGGTTGGCTTGGTTGGCTTAGTAGGCTTGGTAACCTTGGTAACCTTGGTATCGTCAGTATCCTTGGTAACCTTAATATCGTCAGTATCCTTGGAGTTCTTGGTGTCCTTGGTGTCCTTGGAATCCTTGGGGTCCTTGGGGTCTTTGGGATCTTTGGGATCTTTGGGATCCTTGGGGTGCTTGGGGTCCTTGGGATCTTTGGGATCTTTGGGATCCTTGGGGTCCTTGGATGGTTTCTCAACTGGCGCTTGGACCTCGGTAACGGTGATGTTGAAGGCGATTGTCTTCACAACTGTATACAAGGTATCAGGCACCGCGTTCATTTAGGTAATGCAAAGATGGATAAGAAAAAACACCTACTGGCCTCACTAGTTTGGCGCACTTGATCAAGCTGGTGGTCAACAATGTACATGACATAGGGCTGCACCAAGCCCAGCGTGTCGTGGCCACCGTAGCCCAGAGTCTTGACTCCGTTCAAGACTTGTGGGTTTTTGGGAAGTTCCCCGACTCCAAGGACGGCATGGAGGATCGCGGCGTTGATCTTGTCCTCGGTGGCCGTAAGCTTGACAGAGGAAGTGAACACGCCGCTAGTTGCCAGCCTATGACAAGATAACTAAGTCAGTAGATGGTTGGACGCATCGTAATAGGGACCACTAACCATGGCGACTGCTTTCGGTAGGCATCCACGACCTTTGCACGATACGAGGTTCTCTTGTATTTCGATGCAAGGGAATCATCACTGGGCAGCGCACTGGTGCCATCAGCTTTGACCTTGACTTTTTCCTTAACCGCTTGCTCGACCTTGGTCAATTCCCAGGCCAGCCACAGCTTGATACTCTTCACGTCCCCCTGAAGAGATGCCTGATACTGTGCAGGTGCGTTGGGGAGGTTCTGCACGTATAGAAGATTGGCAAGGTCAAAATCGACGGTGTTGTCGTGGCTTTCCTCGACAGTTGGATTCACTGCCATGGCCAGGGTTTCATCTGATGTGGTAGTCATTGTGACAATTGTTGAATTTGTATATCTGGGTAAGAAGAAGTAAAGGTGATGGATCAACAATAAAGATGTTTGCCGCTTCTCTAACCTGTAAAATTGCGGTCAAATACACATCATATAGCTAAAAATAAGCGAACAATAACTTTTACAAATATTTGTTCAGCTCACTCCATTCATTCGAAGCCACAAGTTTGCAGTTGGAAGCGGGCTGTAGGGTGCTTTTTCGGATTTAAACATTGTTGCCTACCCTGTCCGATCAGCTTATCGCTGGGTTATCGCAAACCCCCGGTGTAAGACCAGGAATGGTAATTAATTTGAATCCCGTTTACCCTCCGGCGGCTAGGCGCCGAGCCGCGAACCCTACGGATATGAACCGCCGGGTCAGATCTCTGTTCAGCACGCGGCCCCTCTGGCGGCAAGACTATCGATATTACTTAACCGTAACCAGTCTGCATGCGACCGATGTGGCTTGACTAGGTCCGGCTGAGAACAGATGGTCCCCCTGACCTGGATGGTCTAGTGATGTAGGGCAGCCTATAATTCCAACTTCAATATCGCAGAGGCGTTGCTGAAAAACGATTTTCGGTAAAGCTCTGCAGAACAGCTGGAGGTCAATTTAGGCTTCCGAATCCGTCACATACGGCTCATTAGTGCCCGGAGAGAGCCCTCCGTGTTTGGAGTGTTAGCGGCTGCGGTCCAGATCGGTCCAAGCGGGACTAAGATGCACAATCCAGGTGACGGCCTTGGAACGCAAGCCGAAACTGAAACCTCACTGGCCGAACAAACGTGGCCACAAGCAAATAGTTCAGGTCGACAGCTGCAGCGTGACTCTAGAATTGGTGGTGAATGTGACGAAATAAGTCTAGAGAAAGCCATTGACAAGCTGAGATGAGATTCTCCGGGCTTTGGACCGGTGTCTAGAATTGTAGGCTGCCATCGGTAGGGTTTCAGACGTGGAAGAGTATAGGCTCCTTGTCAATACACTCTACTTCATTCGGAAAACCTTTACTTGAATGATTTCTACGAGTCGAAGGTCAAGATTGAGGCATAAATAGACGCCATCGTTCTACTTCTTGAGCCAACATCTCATCCAACACATCCAACTCTACAGCACTAGCAATTTTCTCCTCTTTTGATCATCTCTCTATTCCACAATGGCGGCGCAGAACAATGAGCTTTACTCCAAGGCCGGCCTTGACACCGTGACCGATGAGGAACACGAGGACCTCATATCGACACTCTCCGCCTTGGCTGACACTGACTCGGCTGACGCCACAGGCATCCTGGCCGATGCCCCCGACAGTACTCCGGGCAGTTCGATAGACAATGTCTTTTACATCAATTTCAACCCCAAGACCGAGACTCTCTCCGCGCCGATGAAAGCCAAGCTCGAGAGCATCGTTAAAAACGTCAACTTGAGCAGCGGTTTCTTCAGCACCAAAGCCAACACTACAGCTACGGAGAAGATCAATGCAGGACAGATTGGCAAGGGCGACCAGCTTAAGCAGGCAAACTACGTAGCTAAGGTCATTAATTACCTAGTTGCGAACGCTCCCTGGTACGTGGTGGGCAACTCACCCATAAGACTTATACTCAAACTCACTATTGTGGCGTGTATACTAACAACTGCCGGTTTAGGATCACCACCGTAGGCGTTCAAACCCAGAACAAGCAATTCACTGTTGAGAAGAATCAATTCCATGAATCTCTCGTGTCGCATTTCACCAAGGGATTGAGCTTGCCCAAGACCATCTTGGACAAGCTGGAGGGCTTCCTGACCAACGTCAAGGATGTCATCAATCAGTCGGTCACGACTACTGACGATGTTCAATTTTTCATCTACATTATGCTCTACGTGAATGACGAGGTATTGCAGACATGGCGCCCATGTAAGTCTCCATGCTAATCCTACATCATGAAAAACACACACAGAACCTGACTTGTTGCCCATGCAGATGTCAGAACCATCTACTTCAAGCCTACCCAGTCTCTGAGCCAGTACACGAAGAAAAAGGGTGATGAAAGCTCTGGCGTGAATGTGAACATTGGTTTCGAATATGTCCAGATGGATGGCGCGTTCAACAATGATCTCTTTGAGAGCTCTGCCAAGATTGCACTGACGTCAAGCCAGGACCAGGCTAGTGTTAAGTTTGCTACTAGAAAGGAACCGCTGGACATCGACGTCTGAGGTGGTTGAGTCATAAACTGGGGCAAGGGGAAGTCGGATTGTGCCTCGGCTAGTTTCGATAATATAAATTGCATTTGGTCTATTTTCTTCCATCCACAGCGTGCTAAAGCCATTTTTCTCCATTTCGTGACACCCAACACATCGGACGATCAATGAGTGGTTTAGCCAAAGATTTTCCTCCACAATGTCGACTTCAACTACAAGATAATAAATAATGAACGCCGCCACTATTGTTCTTCTAATCGAGAAGCATGCGTCATTACTTTATGGACCCATCGCAGCCACGACTCGGAGCACAGGCTACTGTTCACGGCGTAACGCAAGTTCATCCCGTTGCAACGACTCGAAGTCGGACTCGTGGACTTTGTCTTTCAGCTAACCACCAGGCATATGGAGATGAGCCCGTAGCCGTATTACAAGCAAAATAATTTTGTGGTTAGTAGAGTTGTAAACGAATTACAGCCTGCTTGCTGTGTCATTGATGACTTTACGCAGCGAAGTTCACGGATAGCTGCTCTCAGATAATCTCTCATGAGATCATTACAGCATCCAGATGAAAGGTATAGAGCTTCTCGTAATACTGTCTCATGCTCTAAAACAGCATCCATGTAAGAGATACGAAACTTTTCGTAATGCTGTCTCACTCTCTAAAACAAAGTTGAACCAGAAATTCTGAGACTTTAACTTCGTCAAGGTACAGATACGTTTTACATTAGTGGTGGCTCGAGGCATATCATGATCTCGATTCTCTATAGCTGGCGCCGTGACTGCTGTTCAGTGGTACCCATTGTTACAACGCCGCTTTGAGGAGGTCGAGGACTTGCTCAGCAGTGGTGAGCGGCCGAGGATTGCCTCGACACCACTTGTCTTTCAAACAGTTTGCAACCAATTTGTGCAGATTTTCTTCTTGAAAGCCGACGTCATGCAAACTCCTTGGCATCTCCAAACCCCTCAATAATGCATCCAGAATCCCTCCTAAGGTATCGGCGGTGCTCAGTCCACGAGAATGAAGGATAGTTCTTATCTGGAGATTACTAAAGAGCGTTTCCTTCACAACCTCCTGTTCATCTCGATTAACGGGGAGATTGTAGAGGCAAACAGCAGGGAGCAAAACGCAGCTTGTATTTCCGTGGCCGACACCAAATGGCCCGAGTTGGTGTCCAATCCCGTGGCTGGCCCCAAGAGTTACACCCTTGATTGCTCTCATTGCGTATACTCCCCCAACTTGACACAAGAGCCTTGCCTCCAAGTCATTTTCATCGGATTTTGATCGGCAAAGGCCGCGCACGAGCAAAGTGAGACCTTTTGCTGCATCTTCTAAATTTTTGGGTGGTGAACTTGAGTTGCACATAGTTTCCACGCAGTGGTCGACAGCACGAATGCCACTGCTTAGCCAGGAGGACAGCGGAACGTTGACAGATAGCTTTGGGTCGAGAAATACGAGCGAAGGAGCCCTGCATAGGAAGCTTGCCTTATGGCAAGAGACGTCATCTGTTCCTCCAGCGGACGGACTATATTCGGCGCCAGACAGAGTGGTGGGAATAGCCACGATCGGAATCGCTGGCGACTCACATTTTACCGTTGTCGTTTCCTGATAGTCTCGGGTAAGAGTTCGCAGAGAATCGATATCCATTGCTTCATTAGCAACTGCCTGCGACTCTGGTCAGCACTGTGAAGGCCCGGTTCTTATCACTGTCACCTACAAAAGTGACAATTTTTGCGCTGTCGGTCAAGCTACCGCCACCAAGCGTTATGATCATATCCGCCTGAAGTGTCTTTACCTCTCTTGCTATCTCGACAATTTCTGACCATTTGGCATGAGACTTCATTCCGGTGCGGACTCCAATGCATCTGTCGCCTAGAGTGTTTGTAAGTTGTTCGAGATACTTGGTATGCCTGGCCAATGAGCCTGAGCAAATGACATATATACGCGATGCTCGTTGCAAGCTAACTATGTGTTTGTCAACTGCAGCTAGGAATGAGGTGTTGTAAATAACTGTTGGTTCGCGGTTCGTGCCAAAAGGTTCTGGCCCAAGATCGTGGTTTTGGGCAAAATCTAGCTCACCAACCTCATCAATAACAACGTGTAAAGTCCTTTCAGGTCGCTGCTAATATTAGCAGTTATGAGTCTCTGGGTCACTAACAAACTTACCTGAGCTGCAGTACTTTGATCCATCGAGTTTGATCACTTCATCCAATAACGGTGGGAACTATTGATTGGTGCTTGCTTGAGCAGGGATCTGCAGAATCTCGAGATCCGGCTAATGCTTAAGACGTCTTTTAGTTAAGAGACGACACTCATTGAATTACCTGCCTTGGAAGTATTGAACATTTAACAGGCCCAGCACATAGCTTTCGCAGCTGGAGCTTTGCGCCTCAGCAGCTGCATTACTCCAACAAAATGCACTTGAGTATGGAGTTTCCGTAAGTGGCTGGCGTCTGCATGACCGGTTCCGTGTCCCAATTCCGTGAGACCATTCCGTGTGTGTATTCCGTGAGTGCATTCCGTGAGTCCCTTCCAACATTGCTATCTAGAGTGCTTTCTGTGTGTGCTTTCAAGAGTTCATTCGCCAAGCGTTCTAAGACGCGGCAGACTTTGGAGTCCGAAATGGCACTTATTGTTAAAGGAGACGAGCCCGCCTTTGGTTCTGGTTCACCCGCCAAGTTCGTCAGCCCAGTCAAGCCAGCTGTGAATATACATTCGAGTTACCGACTACGCCCGGGTACTATTATCTATTTTTCAAGAAAACATTAATAGAAGGCAGAAAAATGCCCGTCACAAAATTCCAAGTTGCCGACAAGTATGATTACATGCACGGGTTTGGCTCGTATCATGAGNNNGTGTGTGCCCAACCAAAACATAGTTTAAGANNNTATAGCNNNCAGACANNNTCTGAAGCCGTAAAGGGTGCTCTTCCTGTAGGCGCAACGTCACCGCAAAAGCCTGCGTACGGCCTTTATGCAGAAAAGTTTTCCGGCACCGCATTCACAGCGCCACGCGGAGAGAATCTACAGTCCTGGCTGTATCGCATTCTCCCCAGCGCCGCCCACAAGCCGTTCAAGCCGATAAAACGACTTAGTAACACCTCATTCAGTCAGCCGTTGCATCATATTCCCAACCAGCTTCGCTGGGACCCATTCAACACCAATGTCAATGCTGATTGGACTGATTCCCTGCACTTGGTTTGCTCTGCCGGCAACCCTTGCATGAAACAGGGTCTGGGTATCTTGATATATGCAGCGGGAAAGTCAATGGAAACAAACGAAGCCTTCTCATCCGCAGATGGAGATTTTCTTATAGTTCCTCAACAAGGAGTTCTTGACATCCAGACAGAGCTCGGGCGTCTTCTTGTGCGTCCAAGGGAGATCTGTGTAATACCAAGGGGGACTCGCTATAGGGTGTCGCTCCCCGATGGCTCGGTTCGGGGGTATATCCTCGAGCTTTACCAAGGACATTTCCAACTTCCTGAGCTAGGGCCAATTGGTTCTCAAGGCCTTGCTAATTCTCGAGACTTCCAAATTCCGGTTGCCGATTATACTGCCGACACAGAAACCGAATGGCGCCACATTACCAAGTTCAATGGCGAATTCTTTAAGGCAGAACAGAACCATACACCATTTGACGTAGTCGCATGGCATGGTACCTACTATCCCTATAAATATGATCTTGGCCGTTACAACACCATTGGCACGGTTTCATATGACCATCCCGATCCAAGTATCTTCACAGTACTCACAGCTCCATCTGATCACCAGGGAACCGCAGTTGCCGACTTTGTAATCTTCCCGCCTCGATGGTTAGTGGCTGAAGATACATTTCGACCTCCTGAGTTCCACCGGAACACCATGTCGGAATTCATGGGACTTATTGACGGAATCTACGATGGTAAGGAGCGAGGTTTTAGTCCCGCAGGCGCGAGCCTGCATAACATTATGAGTGGCCATGGACCGGACGCAGAGGTCCATGAAAAAGCATCTAATGAGGACTTGAAACCTGTCAAGGTTGGAGACGGCAGTATGGCATTCATGTTTGAGAGCTGCTTCATGATGGGTGTAACAGACTGGGGTCTTCATGAGTGCAAAAAGGTTCAGCCAGATTATTCAGACAATGCATGGGGCGCTCTAAAGCCATCATTCGACCTTGCGGTAGATCGAAAGACCGAATAAAGATTAGTTTACTGAGGTAGAGAAAATTCTGATGCCAAACTCAGCTAATCGGCAAGTAATTCCTGCATCCTGTTGAAGTTCCGTGAAGGGCAGTATTCGCTACCGAACAACGTGGAGATGACGGATCCAGTGCCATGATCGATGCCGGAGTCATCGACTGCATTCCTGTTATTCACATGGACACCTCAGAACAACGGTTTCATCATCCCCGCACGGCTTTTGTCGCAAAGTTCATTCGAGGGGCCCATTCCGGTACTATTATTCCGTGGCCAATGTAAGACATACGGCTTTCCGCTTGGCTAAAGCGTCGTTGTTTGACGTGCATCTCATCTACTGTTCCGTCCAGAGAATACTCCTGAGTATATGCTATGAAGCTGCGGTAATGCTGTATTGAAAGGATGACACTCAAGATGAAATTTGCTCCGATGAAATTGAAACCGACTTCGATGGGTTTAGAGGGTAATGTCTTTCGAACCTAGCATCAGCGATGGGCCACTGCAAGACGCATTCCCTGGTGTAGTTCATGCGATCTGTTATGGCTCTAATACAGCAGGACTCTCCAGGTACGATGATGACGGGGTTGGTCAGATCAGGTCGTTGCCAGTGAAGAGGATCAGTCGCCTCACGAATCGCTGAAGTATACTCCCATTCGGCTCGCACAATAGCCTTGAGCTAGGCCCTCACCATCACTTATAGATATTCCCACTAATACAATACAATCATTACAATCTCCACTGCGAATACCACTAGCCATTGGTGTTCCAAACCTCTCTCTATGTTCTATAACTTTAGCCAGAGACTGAGTTTCTTTGCGAGTTTTCAGACTTTTAGGGTATTTACGTCACAGAAGTCGAGTGCCTCAACATCACATATAGCCTTGCGAGAAAGAATAACAAGCACATACGACCATAGGTAGAGGAGAACTCGGGGTCCCGTCTGCTCCCCCATAGATAAGCCTCTAACCGGCAGATTAGTAGTTGAGTGGGTGACCATCAGCGAACACCGGCTGTTGTATGT
The DNA here is from genome assembly GCA_030015385.1 of Trichoderma sp. BMH-0061. Taxonomy (NCBI): domain Eukaryota; kingdom Fungi; phylum Ascomycota; class Sordariomycetes; order Hypocreales; family Hypocreaceae; genus Trichoderma; species Trichoderma sp. BMH-0061. Next base: position 2,692,200 of record JARWZN010000005.1, read on the forward strand.
TTTTTCTTTTTTTGCATCTTCTTTTTCTCTTTTTTTTATGTGTCGCTGTGTGTGCGGATGTGTGTTTGCCCAAGTTTAAGTGCATATAGGTTGTGGTGTGGTGGGGTTGTTGGGCGGCTGTATATTACGTGCATGTAACAACACTACTTAAAGACCTTTGGCTGCCTGTAAGATAATACACATTTGCACGCCTATACATGCATGAATTAGTTCCATCTGCGAATGATAAAACATCTTAGTTGCTAATATTCAGTAGCTCCCAAGAAAATTCTCACAGTGGCTTCTTTCCACATGCTTGCTTCATTGAATCAATAGTAAGAAGAAGAAACAGACTTTCCAGCTCAAGGCTGAGCAACTATCTCATCAATCACCTACTTCCTGTCTCAATGCTGTACTTTCTTATGTTCCTTTCCTTTTCTTGATGTTATATTTTTGCTTTGTCTTTGTCCTCCTCTTTCCCCTTCTACTGTTTCTTCAATTTTTATAGTATCTGGGTCGCAACAAGGTTCATGTTATTTGCTCGATCTCATCGCTGCTTTTTGATGTTCTTTATCCCACCACTATCTCCGGGTACGTATGACTTTCTTATCTTTGCCACCAGCGTCGGGTCCTTTTTCTCGGGTTTCTCTTTGTCTCTCTTGGTAATTACCTTCTTCAAAATTACAGACTCTTTCTCTTTCTTTTTTCCTCCTCTCTGCTCCTGGGTCCATAATTGTTAGACTTTTGCTCACTGCCATGACTTCATCTGCGACGCCAAATTGAGATATCCGCTTACCTGCTGGCATTCTCNNNGTCTTTTTGCACATTCCAATTGATCATTTCCTCGTTTCCGGCCTTAGCATTCGGTCGCTTGGCGTAATATTTGTAAATCATATTTGTCGAATCTCCTTTTGTAAATTCTTTCTTGGTTGACTTCCTAATGCGAGCAGCCATTCTGAAATCGGCCACGGTATTGAGCGAAATGGCGGACAACATGGATGCGATATCACAATCGCCATATGCGTGCTTGGTCCAGGGGTTGTTCTCGTCCTTGGTGATCAACCCTCTCTCAATTATCCTGTAGCGTTGTATGTTTTCCTCTTTGGTGTTCTCTTCGTGTATACTTTCCTGTTCTTTACTTTCCTCGTGTATGCTTTCGTTCTTGTTGCTTCGTCTAGGTCTCTTACTGATACTTTGTTTAATTTCCTTCTTCTCACTTTGTATGTCGTCCTCCTCGTATTCATACTGGCCGCTAGCATCAAACACCTTTAAAACAGTATCTTTTCTCTGTTCGCCAAACTCAAATCGGATGAGAAAGTGCGGATCTTGCTCTGCAAACGCCACAAGAGGCTGCCAGCAGATTTCTTCGAAATTCTCCACCCCCTCTAGCTGAGCGTCATCAGTGGCCTGGGTCAACTCATCGAGTGCCGCCAATAGGTTTTCTAGGACGTATGACCTAGTTCCCGGTTTCGAAAGTATTCCCTTCATCCAAAACTCGCGGGGTATGTTCTGTAATATATGCTTGTANNNGCGATGTATGACGGTNNNGTATTGGGTTGTTAATTTTTGGGGGGCAAAGACACACTTTTCTCGTCTCTGGGCATACTCTTCAAGTGCCGTTGCCACAGCCAAGTTTATGGCCTTGACCCTGCGCTTGCCGGATTTAGTGTAGTACTTGGCTTTGCTGCCTTTCTTCTTGAGTATGCGTCGAACGAGGTCTTTTCTCCATTTCGCCCAGGCTTCCTGCGGCTTGATTCTTTCAGAAGCGTCGGCTATCTGCGCTGTTACCTCATCGAATGATGAATCAGTATCAGAGCCTTCTTCTTCCATCTCTGGGCCCCATATAAGATCATTCAGAAGTTGATTGTCTTCTTCTTCCGGCATCTCAGAGCCATCTCCTCCGGCTATTTGCAGCCGGTTTTGCAAAACGACGCCAAGGACATGCTTGAAGTTTATGTCCTTTTTCGAAACTGTTTCCTTGCTGAACCAGTACACTGAGCGAGTCGAGAACAACCCTTGTGCTTCCTTCTTGGCGAGGTATTGGTTACTGGTGGCGTTCCACAATTGTCTAAAATAGGTTCTTAAAATGATCAAAACATCCCAAGCNNNAAGAATGACCTTATCGTTAGCTTCATCATGAGCATTCCTATCAATTGGCGGGGGAAGAGGCTTACTGGGGTGGCCGTGGAGGGTTCCTGGGGTAACGAGAACCTTGCTGGGCTTCATATACTTGATGACAATATCAATCTCTTTGGCATTTTCTGAATCATTAGTCACCTCTAACTCCAGATCGTCTGGTGCGTCCAAGTTTTCTTCCACCAACTCCGACTCCGACTCTGTGTCCGACTCCGGCGGTGCTTCCTCAACTATTAGAGCTTTCTCTTCTGCAATGTCGTTGCTCACGGCCTTAGACGGAGTTTTCTCTTCTTCAAAATTTTTGTTCTCAGCCTCAGACGGAGCTTTCTCTTCTTCAATTTTTTTGTCCTCGTCTTCTGCATGGGGAATTTTTCCAAGATTCTCCCCTGTTGATCCATGGTGATCCAACTTGACCATTTCCACATCACCCCAGCGCTTCCTGAACCACTCCCGTACAGGCCCTTTGAATACGTTCGGGTGGCCATCTCCGCCCGTGTAGTACGAACAGGATTTCTGACCCGGCCAGTACAAGAGAGCAAGGATGGACGTCTCGTTGCGTGTTGGTTTTGATTCGCAGGCGTCTGGTCGTCCAATCCCGTATCCATTTGCGCCAACCACACAGAAACGCGGCATGTTTTCGGAAGTTGTGTCATTCCCGTTCGAGATGCTATAAGTTGACGCTTTATAGTCCTCTTCTCCCGTTTTGCGGTCGAAGTAGAAACTGCGAGTAAAAAGGTCAAGGCCTATGAGGACCTGACCCCATATACAACTGAGCAGCTTTCGTCCTTCGGCACTCCTCTCTTTGGCTTCCTTCAAGCCATCCCAGCGCTCAAGTGATGGTTCGTCCTTCACAAAAAGACGCAAGAAGTCGCCTCCTCCCTTGAACATTACCGGTGCGTCCCATGCTCCGCATAATAGCACAGGCTTGGGGTTGAAATAAAGAGACGCAAAGTTTCCAGGGTCGCCCTTGGTGATGTTGGCTCCATTATCGTAACAACGCGTGAACTGGACCTCATTATTGACAAGCAGATCTTTAACGCCGCGAAAGTGGTCCGCATCCCAGTGAGTAACCACCCAGGAGTCAAACGTCCAGCCACTGCCCAATTCGAGGTCGATGAAACGAAGGGCCTTCATGATTTGGGCCCAGGCGGCATAAATGCCCGCGTTGGTGCCGCCATCCATAAGAAACGCCCTTTGCACAGCTCCCGTCAACTTATCAACAAGGAAGTGTGCGGAACAGTCGCCGATCGGCACGGGAATCTGGTAATTAACCACTTTCCAAGGGGAAGGATCGGCCATACTGTTAACCCAAGTTCTCTAGTTAGCTCTGTCTGTTACGAGGGGTCACTCTCAGGTTGATTGTTGTGCACTGACAGATCTAGGTTGATGTTGCCAATAACTTGGCCATTGTTACCTGTATCCACGTAAATGTTGTCCAGCTGTATGGTGTTGCCAATATGCTGGCCATTGTCATCCAGCACATGTATGTGTGTGTTGTTCAGCGGTTTATCCGGGGTTATGTTTTTGGCTATGGGTTTCGGGATTCTTTTCTTATATGGCCTCCTCTTCGCTGTCTGTTCTGCACCGGTCGGCTTCTTGGTCCCGGCGTCCTTTTTCTTCTTCTCGTCGAAAATTTCCCTCCTCCTGCCGTTCTTTGTCTTCTTCTCGTCGTCCGCAATCTCTTGTTCATCAAATTTTTTCTTCTTTATAGCGTTCCTACTCGCCATGCTCCTCGTAGTACGGCGTTTCTCCTCGTCGCCCAGTTCCTCGCCCACTGGCTTCTTCATATTGGCGATACTGCAGCTTTAACAATTGGCAGACGTTGCGGAAGACAATATTTCAATTCAAAAAACAACAGGTCTGGGCATCCTCGTTCAAGTAAAACTCGGTACTGTAGCGTTTTTAAAAAACGATACACATGTGAGGTTGAACTACATGTATTCGTAAGAGGCATCCCGAGTCTACTATACAGCTGAACATCGGATGCTTCCAGTGGTCCACATCTTCGTGCAAGGATGTTTACAGGCCAAGAGTACTCCGCAAGCTATTGCCAATAGCGCTTGGAACTAGCATTTACAGCTCCGTCCACTTCCCGCTCCCACGCATGGAAGTAGGTGTGGCGCTCTCGCGTCGGCCCGGACAGGACAGGCATGTGGTTTCCGGCCTGGGATGGCAAAACTCCTTATTCAGCACGCCACTCCCCTCGGAACGATTCTAGCGTAGCTACAATTTGTCTTCCCGATGGCTACTGATCCAGATACAGATGAGCTGGTGGAGTTGAATAGCTGCTTCATCGCAGTTATAACGTCTGTCTACACAAATTATAATACACATTGTGAACAATATAGAGCTTGTCGTCAGCGCCATTAGACTACATGTATTAAACTTGACATACTGCACATTTAAATATAGCAAGAAAGCAAAAACATGCATCTTACTCTACCGCAAGCCAGGCAAAGCGCATCTCGGTCATGTTCGCATCACCCCACGTTCCTCCATGCCAACGCACCTTGTCCTTAGTCGCCCACTCGAGCTTTCCAAATACCGGCAGAGGACTCGAGACAGTTGGATCTCCCGGAAAGTCAATGTAGTTGATACCGATAAACACCTTTGGCTCTTTGCTAAAGCTGCCGTCGTACCAAGTCGCCTCGCTCGGCGCCTGGTCCTTGGTGAAACGTTCGTACCCGGCCCTGACTGACTTGCCGTCAAACTCGGCCGGCCATGCCAACCACCCGACACGCGCCACTTCAAACTCATTGTTGTCCCAAGTGTCAATATGCACAGTCATCCCAACAGCCGTGACGTTGCTGGTATATGTCCAGAGGTACTTGCGAGTGTGTGGCTGCGAAATCTCTGTGAACCATACGAGAACCTTTGGCTGCTCTTTGAAACGCTTGCTAAACGTGACTGAGATTGTTGCGTTCTGGTTCGCCGCACGGCCGCCAGGGTTGTCGCTTGCGTCAACATAACCATGCTGGAAGGGAATCTTGCCATTTGGCAGGGCCATGGCGCTGGCCTCGAGATTTTGCGTGCCGTGCAAGAAGGACTTGGCCGACAAGGTATATCCCGTTTCTGAGACAGACGGGAGGCTAAGGGCAACACGAGGGCCGTTGACGTTGCTAACATCAATGGCGAGGAAGCCGTAGATGACCGTGGGGACAATGGGTAACGGCTTGGAGAAATCGTGCGGGAATGTGCCACACCGACCAGCTACGGTCCCTCGCCAGGATAGATGCCTGTAACCACTGAAGTATTGAACCTCTGCATCGGTTGTGACTGTAGACGGGTCGATTGTATCCTCCATGGGGTTGCCCACAGCGGCAGCGGTACTNNNAAGCGTCAATGTCAGTAAAAAGAAATCGCGGAGGACACGATGGGATGTTAAAAAACGAACCACTTTGTTACCCCAGATCGGGGCCAGACGGAAGATGCCGCTCTTGGAGCTGATTTGAGGTGTTGTGGTGCCGTAACCCCAGAATCCTTTGATCTGAGCATTGACGAGCAAAGGGTCAAAGTGCTTCATGGAGAGATTCTCGAATTGAATACCATCACGGATGCCCTCTCCGTTCACGGCAGGCTTCCAGTCTTCCGAGTTACCCAAGAGGTCCGGGCCACGGTTGGTGTAAAGCCGAACAGCGGTTACGCGGAGCGGAGCATTGTCTAGACCCCGGACGCGGCCCGTCTCAATTGAGCAGGCAATAATCTTCTCGCCGTCTTCATGGTGTACCGTAAGTGAAGCCCTGTAATTACCTCCGGCTGTCCCCACGGCAGCTAAAAGGCCGTTGGTATATCGGGCACTGATGCCGATAACCACGCCGTCGTTGACGTCGACGGAAATGGTGCGTAGGCTGAAATCAGGTTTGACGAAATCCAAGTTGCAGAAGAGAGTGCCTTGGGCAGAACCAACCATGGGTGCCAGCTTTTGGAACACGCCAACGTCAGGGAGGTCCACAGCATAGCTCTTTGCCTTGGCATCCTCATCGTCAGTCGTGCCGTCGCCGTCGACACGCTCAAGCAAAGAAGGGTAAGGGGCATTGGTTCCGAAAATCTCGCGATATGGTACTTTTTCCTTTTCTTTGACAGTGGGAAGTCGCTCGCGAAAGATGATGGTGCTCTGTATGGCCTCTGGACGCTTTTCATCGGCAGCATAGTCCGGACGTTCCTCGATTTCATCGATTTCCTTGACAATCTTGACCATCTGGAACCGGCAAGCACGGCGGGCGAGGTCAAGCCCCTTAATGGTCGCGGGAAAAGGGGTCTCGTCGGTGGTCTCGATAAGGGTAGTAGAATCAGCAAATTTAATCACGTCTTGGGGCCATTCTCCAAACTTCTTCGTGCCGGCTTGGATGTCAAAAAGTTGAGTTCCGAGGGTGCGGTATATCTGCTTAAANNNGCTAGGTGTAACTAGATTCCTTGAAGCGACCCAAAGACGTACGTTCTTGTAGTCCATGTAAGCGTCTAGCAGAGAGTTGGTGTAGATGGCTGCATTTTCGTAATACATCGGCTTAAGCTCCGGGGGCTTCAGGGCCATGTAACTCCGGAGCGATTCATACTTTGTGAGGATAGCACTGAAGATGGTTAGACAACCTTGGGTAGTTTGGTAACCGTTACTGGGGTGACTCACTAAGTANCGCTGAGGGGAGTTCGCGACGAGGTCGGGGAACTTGGCAGCAGTCTCCATCAAGGTTTGGATCGTCCAAAGCTGGTCCACTGTATCTAANNNGAATACCGAGCAGAAAAGGCAAGGGTGGTTTATGTTACCTGGCTTGATGTGGCCACCACCCGACCAGCCAACTTGAACAGTCGTCTCCGTCTGGGACGAAAAGTTGGACTTGCTCATGTCAACACTGGCCTGAGCTTTAATGTCCGCAGCTCCAGCGCTCAAGGCGATTTCTGCTCTGTTCCAATGNNNATCATGCGCCGCTACAGCAAAGTGNNNACAAGAAGGGGATACNNNCTGGGCTTTGACAGCCGTGCGCTTGTCCTTATTCAAGACTTTCATGCTTACAAGCGCGTTGAATTCACCGCCTTCTAAGAAACCCGATATGAAGCAGTCTCCAAAGACTGAGCGAAAGTTATCCTTGTTCACCGAGGGAAGGCCTTGGAAAACGAGGGCATCCTTGATGTTGATGCTCTGGTTGATGACCTTGACGGAGATGAAAAAGTTGAGATCACTCTCTTTAAACTTGTCTGTATCGATGAAAGAGCCTTTGCCAGAGCCACCAATGCTACCATACTTAATCGAAAGAGAGCCGGAGATGTTCATATCGTCAGTTATTTCACTAGGAAGCATTAGNNNTGTCAATACAAGACAGATAAACGAAGTGATCAAATACCTAAGTTTATTCACAAAACGTGAACTATACGTGACGATCTGGCTCGGGCCACGCGTAGACAACTCTCGCGCAGCACCACGAGGATTCTTACTCTTTAGGCCAGTTCCATTCGTTTTGAGGCGGGCAAGACGCATCCGCTTCTTTTCGAGAAGCAGAGCATCTCGTTTTGTATCGTCACTGCCGGGGCTAACCGCTTCCTCGATGGCGGTCTCAAGCTTGGCAATGTCCTCGACAAGCTTGGCTATCGTCTTGACATCTTGATTTAGCTGAATGGCCATACTGTCAAGAGCTGTTGGGGGGCANGGTCCTATCATGGCTGGTGTTCCACCTGAGGCATCAGTTCCTGTCAAAACAGCCGGTGTTGGAACCTCTCCGGGTAGTTGAAGCTGAGGTTGAATCCCGTCCTCGTCCTCATCGTCGTCTTCAGACTGGTCTTCAACGGCAGCACGGGCGGCATTAGCTCGTGCACCAATACCGTACCGAAGCTCTCGCATAGTAAAGCCATCATTGGTAACCGCATTGTCGATGCGATCGGGATCAATTACAACAGCGTCGTCAATGCAGATTTGCTGTGTGTACGAATTGAAGCTACTGCTGTTAGATTCGTCATCTTCTTAGAGCCCAATTGCAGAGCATACCCTTGGCCTACATCGTGTTAGTGATCTATTCTATGTAAAGAAAACTATAGATGATGTGCGAACAACTTACCAAGGCGCATGCCATTGTTGTAAGGCGCGAGATTCAGAGACATGATTGCATAACACCAAACACACGACCAAGGACAAACGAAGCAGATTCTCAAATCTCAAACTGGATGAAATCCAACAAGAGATTGAGCCCAATGTTTTTTAACTAAACCTCTGGCAAGACCCTCCATGGCTGTCCATTTTACCGTTTCTACACTTTAACAGCTTTGCTGGAGCTTGCGACTATTGTCAATATTTGACAGGGATATCATGCCAGGCAGCGGGCCAGTTTTCGATAGTGCCATTTTCAGAGGCCACTTGCAGGATGTGAGCCCGATGCAGGTAGGATATAGTACGAGTGCTGATCGCAGAATATCAGCAAATGATGTTGGCGCATCTGCGAGAGCTGAGTCCCTCTTCTCCACAAACCAGGACTTTTCTTTCCGAGAATGGCTTCAAAAAGTGACAGGTAACCTCAGCCGCCGGCACGACACCTGCACACTCGGGTAATTCCGACGCTTGGGGGCAGTCCCGAAGAAAGGTGGGCTCGGCTTTAGAGTTATATTGCTGTAGTCTTTTGTAAAAAAGCTGCGACGCCATGATGTTTGCCTCCTCTGGGGGCAGTTAAGCGCTCTCAGCTGGCTACACATCCTTGTCCCTCCAGTCTAGAACGCAGAAGCGGCGGCTGAGGATAGATAGACTGTGGGGGCCGCTGTAGTCTGTAAGATACTGGAGCTGTGAAAGTTCCAACATACATTTCCAATCAGATTAGTTTCAGAAGACGTACAGGACTTTCTGAACTCCGGGCCACTCAACGTTTGAAGACCACATCAGTCTCTCCTGCCTCTCAACCAGAGCTTCGCTCGCAAGACCAACACCATGAGCAGCCATGCCAGTCTCTGGAATCGCCAAAGCTAGCAAACCGGCCCCTCTGACAGCTGATACCCTCGACCCCGATGAGTTCGACCCGCTCATCCCCCGCGTAGTCCAGCAGGCACTCACACGGTCGCCGATCCGGCTCCCATGGCAGGCCCGCGTCCTTCCCCTAGGCATGTTCTTCCGGTCGGCGGCCACGGCCAACGGCGAGAATCCATTCTCCATGCAGTCGGCGTGGGACACGGATTCCCTCATCTCAGCACCGATAGAGTTTACGGCAAACGATGGCAACTGCAGCTTCAGGTCCTCGGAAGTGATGAGCTCGTCCGCTTCGACGGACCATCTCAGTGTTGGCGCGGGCGTCGGTATCGATCTGCCTTGTCTTGAGGGCAGCGTCTCCGTCCACTATGATCAGGACGTCATGGAAAACAGGGACTCAAACAAGGCCTCAGTCACCACGAGTTACCGCGCCGGCACGGTGGCATTTGTGCGTCCTCCAGAGCTTTCACCAGATGCCTTTGATGTGTTGTACGGTCAAGGCATTGATGCGTTCAGCGCCATATACGGCGACTTCTACGTCGGCGGCTATCGTATTGGAGGCGATACCTCAGTCCTCTTCAGCACAGATGCGAGTTCCCGCAGCGAGTCAGAAACAAAGAGGGTGAATATCGACGTGGAAACATGGCTCGGCGACTATCACGAGGAGTGGTCAACGAGTTCTTCGAGCACGGAGCACTCAACCGTGGTACATGTGAGTGCCTACTCGACGATTGAGCAAGCTCTCATCTCGCAGGCGGTGCAGATGGGCACACCTGAATTCAAGGCCGCGACCGAGAAAGGTAGAGCCATCCTCCAACGCGCACGGGGACTGGAGGACTCTGTTGCCAAAATTCTGAAGGAAGTTGGCGTACGAGAAGGCAAGTTGGTGACTCGGGAGCAGTGTGCGCAGCTGTGCAGGCGGGCGGTGGTTGTAGAGCTTTTGCTGGTGCCGGTGGAGTGTTTGCGCCAGATACGGTATTGGATGATTGCACTGTAATGGCTGTGAATAGAATGATGGCTACTGTGATATAAACAATGGTCAAACCTGAGTTGCAAATGATTAAAGTCCCGTTGAATTATTAAAGTGACATGTAGTGCGCTATCTCCTTTACTCCAACTACATTAGTTCCACATCTATGGAAGTTGTGGAGTGGCTATTCAGCACTCAAGTTCGCTGTCCAGCAACCAGTTTTCACGATCAAAACTAGTAAAATTTACCAAATCCCAAATAAACATGGCTACGGTGGCAGAGATTCGAAGAAAACAGCGATACTAGCAGAAAGCATATACTCAAGGAACTACAAGTTCATTACCATGCCTCCTAGGTACTATCAGGTAGTATTACATGCATAACCAACACAGCTTATTGACAACTGGGTGCGTTCCATGGCAAGATTCTTTTCAGTCAATTGCATCTACCCTTCAAACATACACCTTTATTCCATCTTCCACAAGCCCCCAAGGCAGCAGCATCTACGTCTTGGCTGCCAAACCCGTCTTAACCTCCAAACCCGCCAAGATGCCCGTATACCTACAATCTCAACAAAGCATCCAAATCAGAACGCCACATCACAAATCCACGTAATCCAACACATCAGCACAACAGCTGCCTTCCCCTTGTTCTATTCCCATTACACCAACAATTGCATCTCAACCAATCCCTTCCCCAGCCCTTTCAGACATTAACCGCCCTCCTCTTCGGGGTCCGTACCTGACTCACCAACCCCGCTAGTCAAAAGACAAAAGAACCCCCCAAACCTCCGTACAAACCACACCCAATCATCCAAAATGATTCGTTCATTCACTCACAAAAAGCAAAAACGCAAATTAATTTAAATTACATACATGACTCTTTCAGTCCAAACTTCACTACACAAAACACTAAACAGACACCCTCAGAGTCATCTCGTACTCGTATACTCCGTACGTAGGCCTCCCTCCAATCCACCGATGTCAAGTCACATGCCAAAGCCACGCCTCAAAGACCTGACTAACGAACTTCACAAAAGAGGGGCACGTGACCAGTTCATGCGCCGCCTTGAACGGGTAGGGCTACGTACTAACAAAGCCAGTGGAGAGAAAAAAACGCCCTTTTAGCGCCGGCCAGCCTCGCAACGTGTTCCGCTGTCCCAGGTACTCTCGTATACCCTGCACTAAGAAAATACTCGTACGATTAGGACTGGAAAAACTACTAGGTACTGATTCTGCATAAAATGGCACGTGCATCAAATCCGGGGTATTTCACGGTTCATTATTGATGGAAGAAGGTAAAATGACTTCATAGGGCTTTCAATTTATTGCCATGATGAAATAGTAAGACTAGTATACATGATTTCTTTTTGTCTATATTCCAACCAAAGTGGTCCACATGTAAGAAAAGGGAAAAAAAGCAACAAAGGAAATAAAGATTAAAGTGAAAAAAGAGAAAAAAACATCTGCTTCCCTTCAAAGAGTAACCCACTCAATGTTTAGCCCTGCATATGCGCCTTCGCCCTCATGAATGTCAATCCCATTTCTTGTTTTTTTAATAAAACATTCGAATGCATTGGTCCGTAATGAGAATCCAGTCTGAGCGAACCGTTGATCTTGTGATAATACACTTTCCCCAACAAAGGAAAAAGAAGTGAATCGAATCGATTATGCTTGCAAAGCAGAGTTGCTGAGTGGTCTAAAACAATAATGAAATCCGAATATCCTTTGCCGCCTTCCCATATGCGGCCCCGCTTTCCCAATGTGCAACAAAAAGATGAAGTAAGAAACCGGAAGTAGTACAATGATGATGAAAGCCAAGGATGCACAACCGCGATCATCAAAGACAAAAGTGAACAAAGAGAATCATAGAAAAAAAAAAGCTGGCATTAAAGCAAGCGCAGAAAATAGAAGCAATTGTGGTGTACAGTACATCATGATCGCGTAGCATCGTTGAAGCAGAAACGGTCAATCGCCAGGGAGGGTGTGAGAATAGACTCGGGTTGAATACCAAGTTTGAAGCCGGAAGCGGATTGGCGCGATGAGCTCTGCGAGGATGATCGCGAGGAGCTTCCATCTGCTTCGTAGCATCATTCAACGCACAACATCAGCCAGAGCTGTCGTCATTGCGGTCATTCCCCAGCCATTGCAGCAAGCAGGGCCATCGAGGCCGAGATGAAATCAGGGCACGAGCAGACGTGGGTGATGTCAGCGGTGGAGGTGGTATGAGGTAGCGTGACGTCAGCGCCGCTTGCTCACCAACCAAGACCCTGCAGCTGCAGCAGGACCCTGAGACCCACTCGGCGACCGCTGGGACCGGACAGCTAGGGAGAAGAACGCCAAAGAAGATACTGGAGCCTTCTCATTGGCTCTGCCGTCCAGCCTGAAGTCTCCAACGAAGCGCACCTTTCCCCGCAGAGAAAGCTTGGAGAGCGCCAGGATCGTCCATCTTCGATTTGCGTGCCCTCCAACAGTGCGCCATCGCTGTCGTTGACGTTGATTGACGTTGGCTGATGCTGTTTCCCCCTTTTGCGCCCATGCAAAACGTCATACAGCCAAAAATGCCACTGTAATCGGTTTTTTGGGTTGGCTGCAATGAAACAAACTTCCCGTTGCATGTCTCGCTCCCCGTTCAGATTAAGCTCCACCGCGTCGTCGGTGCTTGCCGGGGAGCTCAACATCAGGGTGACAAACTCGGTAGTGTCTCGTAAGCGCATCAGCGCGACTGAATGTCTTCTCCTCGGTACACAGGTTGCAGTGCACCTTTTGCTTCTTGGCGTTGTGAATGGTATCCTCGTGACGGGTCAAATCGTAGGGCCGCGAGAAGATGGTATTGCAGGGCTTGCCAGTGCTTGGGTTGATGCGGTCACAGCGATGGGGTCCGGCCTGGCTGTTGAGCAGGCTCGAGGTCATCCCCATGTGATCGTGGTGTGGCCGAGTAGCACCGGCAAGTCCGTGCGACTGTCTGTGGCCTTCACGTTTGTGCTTCTGTAGCAAGTTGGGCGTCTCAAAGCGTAGTGTGCAGCCGTGATATGTGCAGGTATAAGTGCCCCCATCAGCATTGGCGCCGGCAGGGCGGCTCTGGGGAGCGGGAGTGTTGTAAGCCGCAGACCCAGTTGAATTAGACTCTGCAGAGCTCAATTGAGATGCTGATGCGTCTTGGCTATGTGGCGGATAGGCGATAAATGGGTATCGCTGAGGTACCTGAGGCATGTTGTGCATGTGACCTGCGTGATCCCCCTGGCCGTAGTTGGGTGCCGCTGATGAGTGGCCATTGACGCTTCCCTCGGGCAGTATCCTGCCCATGTGGTCCATGCCAAAGTTGATTGGCGTGTGCGAGAACAGGGGCATGTTGGAATCCTCTCCAGACTCGTTAAACTCAAGGACGGCATCCTTGGGAGAAATGGTCTGGGGCGTTCCGGGCTGTGTCGTCTTGGTCATCTGCTGCTGGAAGAAGTGGGCATCGTGCTGGCCATTGCGGTCCTGGCCCGGCATGCGCGGCTGTGAATTCATGGCCACGGCACCATGGGAGGAAGCCCAGTCGTGAAGTGGCGAAGGAGCAAGTGGAGACCCATGGCGGAAGGGAGAAATGTCTCGAGAAATGCTTGACGTAGGCGAATGCCTGATTGTGCTGAGGTGCTGGCTATTCGCGGCACTGATGCGCTGGTTGAAGACGTCGCTGGGCGCAGCAGTCACTTGGCTCTGCTGTGGCGATGAGGTGATGGTGAAATTGGGGTTGTACAGCTCATCGCCGTAGACGTCTGTCATCGTGCGGTCGAGTTTGGGGACAGTTCCGTTGCCATGACCTGCGTACCAATATGATGAGTCTTGGTCGTCAATCGGCTGGTTGTTGGTGTTGAGAGGTCGGCGCCTACCTTGCCTTCTTCTGTCAGAGAGATCAACCTCTCCTGTAACTGGAGTAGCCGGCGAGTCGCCTGCTATTGAGCTTGCCACGGAGGCAGGATGTGATCTGGTCAAGCCATTTGCAAACTCGGGGGCGGGGAGGAGGTTGCGATCCTGTCGCAGCTTGTGGTGGCTGTTGGTCGGGATGGAGACTGGATATGCCATCTCGCTGACAGAGGCGTTGTCGAGATGATGGAAGTTTGAGTAGGGAGGCATCGTCTTGGCGGCCAGCTGGTAGTAAGGGCCTGAGCTCATGGTCATGTCGTGCGAGTGCATGTCCATGAAGCCGTCACCATTGGCGTCAGTGACGGCGATGTGGGGGTTCGCGATGTGCGAGTTGAAGGGCGACGCCGGCCCTGTAGATCCCAGGGAAGACAGAGAGGATTCTCGTTGATGGGGGAGACGACCAAACTTGGGAGTTGAGAAGCGAGCGGCGGCGTCCCAGGATTCGGGCCGCATCGAGTCAGACGAAAACGCAGAGGCGATTGCGGCGTTGAGATACTCGAGATTGGACGCAGAGAGCTCGGTTGAGGGGAAGGTCGAGGTCGAGAAGTCAAAGTCGGTCGAGTTGCCAAAGGTGAAGTCGTCCAGCTTTGTCTGATGGTTCAAGTTGTTGTTGCTGTTGGTGATGTTGTTATACTGGTGCTGTTGCTGTTGCTGTTGTTGAAAGCGCTGATATTGTTGTGATGAGTTGTAGTTGTGGTCCACAGATAGCATGGTTGAGTTGAGTTGGAGATTGTATGGGGGCGTATTTGCAAGTTCGATCTGACGGCGATGTGGCGAAATGCTTTCTCTTTATATCGTCCAAGGGCCCTCCACCGGGTCGACCGGTTTCGTCAAGAGTCGACGCAGACACTCGGAGGTGGAGGGAGGGGTGACATGCTGATGGAGGGAGGGTGTGTGGAAGCGAGGGGAGGGGCGTGGACAATCGATGCGATGCGAGCCCCACCGGCGAAAAAAGGGCATCTTCGGCCTTGCGAGCGCAGCTGCTAGTACATGCGAGTACGTACCTACATAGAGTCAGCCAGGCCCTGCGAGAATCTGCCGACAGACACATCCGGGGAGCCGCGGCTAAGGGAGCAGCTACATGCGCGGCAGGTAGCGCTGGGCAGGTTTGGTAATCCATTCGCTGGCAAAATTGTCTCAAGTGGTCTCAAGTGTCGCAGGGCCCGCGGATTACACACGCACCGCCACTACCTAGCCCCAAAGTCACTGGTACAAGTTCGTATACACGGGTAATTGACGCTTGCATTCTCCGTACCGCCGCCAGGTATTTGACATACTTCGAGGTCACTAGCAGATATGCCGACTCAGCAGCGTGTCATGCTTGGTTGAGCAGATGCAGAGACCGGCGCTTGATAGGGCAATGGCCTCCGCGGCTTCGCAAGGCAAGTCAGGAACCTGGTCATGGCTGCGTGGTGCGCGTATGACTAACTCCCAACTCATCGGTCATTTGTCATGTCATTGCACGGCGGTTGGTTCTGGTATGGTATTATGCTAGTATGCTAGGCAGTTCCTCTTGCACGTCCTCTGCCTGCGTATGCCGCATACGAACCAACGGATTGCGTCCCCCCTACCTAGTCAGTCACTTGTCAGCATTAAAATCTCAACTATCAGCTCGCATCGGCATCGCTATCGTATAATTGCAGTAGTTTCGCATCGCATCGCCTTTCGCGGCCACGTTCGGAATCCGTGCAACTTCCACTTCACACGCCCCAGGCACAGCCGCGGAGAAGGGACATGCCACACTACCTGTGGCTTGTGCCTGTGGCTTCGGCCAAGGGTCCAACACCAGCCAAGTGTCTGACTGTACGAGTATGGCTGTCACCAAACTGGACAGACGGGCAGCCACATCGCCGTAGCGGGCAGAGACTTCTAGAATTTTCCCGTCAATGGCTTTCCACAGCCCTCCTCGATTGGACTTAGCAAACCTTTTTTCACAGAATATTTCTCCTTTCGGTGTTAATGGCTATGATAGCCCATGAAACGTTTCGCCGACAAAGACTGACTAACGGACATGGCATTGTGTTAGCTCAGCGAGCGCGGGAACCACAAGCGGAAAAAACAGTTGCAACAACCTGAATGTGACGTATAGGCTGGCGTATCAAGTTTGAGTGCGATCGAACAAGATCCTTGCCCAGCGCATGCCGGTCCGCTCTGTCTGTACAGCACAGATTCTCATTGGTCTCAGCCACAGTCTGGCAGCGCAAGACAAGCAAGACATTCAAGATTTTTCTTGTTCTTGGGCTTGCCCCTTCCGGCGCAGTGCATACAGGTACGAGTACACATTACATACGAGGCGGGTACGTACCACAGCCAACATTGGCGTTGGGAATTTCTAAAAAAAACTTGCAACCTGTTACTAAAAACCTGCGGTACGTACTAAGGTCACATGACCCTCCCTCGAAAAGTCAATCCCCCATACTTTTCCCAAGCGCACGGGCTCGGGGTTCGCTGACCAAGGGATTTTGATGCCAAACGCCGAAAAAGAAGGAAAAAGACAGTTCCGCACGGGAATTACTAATTGGGGGTGTCTGCAAAGCAAACCTTTTTTGCTTTCGATGATTTGATCTAAGCACCAATATCGACCTTTTTTTTTTTCTCATCATCTGTCATGTCTCGCCAAAGTTTACTTGCCCACCTTGAAAAATGGCAAGATGTGCACCTGTTACCTCATCCCATTGACCGGATGTGTAATCGGGTGATATGGGCACACTTTGGTTGCGTGACATGCAGTGCAAGTGCAGCGCTGTAACTTACGCTGTAACTTGCGAGTGCGAGTACACCCGATCCCAAGCGCTTCGGGCGCGATCCCCAAGCGAAACCGCCAATGCAGGCAGAGACCAAACAAGCAAGAGGAATTAGGCTATGGAGGTGTGCTGTGTTCTGTGTGCTGCATGCATATGGCAGTCCCGAGGGGAAAAGGAGAAAAGAAAAATTTTCAACTTCTCCTGCATGTCGGCACGCGAGAAGAGAGAATGTTTGCGAGCTGGTTTGTTCGAGACGCAGCTGATTTTGGAGGGAGTCGGGATGGCCGACCTTGGCCTTTGTTCGGAGACCGCCGGCTGCCAGCGGCCAATAGGCGGCCAGATTCTGGCACAGCTCAGCCACACACACTTCCCGCGATCTGGGCTCTTGCATGCATCGTTCTGCCGGCACTACTGTAGAGCCAGGGAGCTGAGAAAGGCAGAGAAAAAAAATTAAGATTCGTCTCGGCCTGATCGACACTTTGACACATCTACCCAGTCCTTTGAGGCTGAATGGCTTTGTCCGACGCTTCTTGTTGGGCCGAGGCTTCTTCTCGACCGGGGGAAACTTGGACTGAAACCTTGCGCGGCTGAGATGAGATGCGATGCGCCGGCGGCAGAGGAGTTCCACGTCCGTCCAGTCTCTACTGCCCACAGGCGCAGGCGGCACGGCACTACCTAGTACTGAAAGTGACAAGCAGAGATCTAGAGCCACACCATAACCAAACCCTTGGGATTTTGAGTCTAAGGACCAGCCTCGTGATCTACGACCCGGCGAACTCGGACCCAGGTCGGTATCTGGCCGCTTGCCCCGGAATCGCGGCCCCGAAGCCTTTCCGCGGCTCCCTTCGCCTTCGCTCCAACTCGCACCAAGTACCGCGCGAGAACTTCCCACACTTCCCTTTTGATCCACGAGATTCCATTTCCGGGTGAATAAGGCTGCAACAGCAACACAGACGAATTGCCAAATCTTTGCCGCATCCCGTCCCTGACTGCCGTGCCGCGCGACGGATATCGGATCAGCAACGTCAGAATTCGCCGCCCTGGATAAGAGGACGGATAGGCTTCGGGGTTTGAGTTGTCAGTTGCGGGATTCCCTTTGCCTCTACTGGTATCTGCCGAGGTGGTCCCACGAATACCCCTCCTGTAATTGAATTGAATTGACATTCAACCCCTCTCTCCATATTGAAATATTGACCAGCTGAATGAATTCCCCCTCTCGCTATTGTTGTTGTCTGTTGGTTCTCGTCCTGTCAAGTCATCTGGCAAGAAAGTCTCGTGATCAGCTGCTAGCCCGCCAATAGAGCAATGCACCTTGGCCCAATACAACGGGACAATATCGATCCAACATCCAATATAATGGCGATACTATCAACTCGCTACCTAGTGGGTTCGGCATGCTAGCCGGAATCAGACGCGCATCACCTCAGCCCAAGCATGAGCATGCCCGCCATACAAACGACATAGGAGGGCAAACGGCTGGGTGTGCGAACCATATTGGCCACCGAGTGCGTTTCTTCCCCCCGTAATCTCAGATCAGCCGCGTGTGCATTTGCCTTGTACGAGGATACATAGCAGCCTGATACAGTCAGTACCGATGTCGCAGTTTGAGCAACTCGGTATGTCAACCTTCAGCCCAAAGTCCATGCCCAAGCCCAAGCCCAAGCCAGCCCCTTGCCTTGTCTCGTCCTTTCGTCCCGTCTGGGCGCAACTTTTTTCTTTTTCGTTCTCGTCCCGAGCCAGAACCCGAAAAGAAACCAGCAAAAATGCAACATGCAACATGCAATACCACCCGGCAGTATTTCGTGGAGCCTCTTCTCCGGGCCTCCGGTCTAGATTATGTGGCTCCCTTCGTCCCAACATGTGGTGGCTCCACCCCCTTCGGATCGCCTTTACCCGCCGATGCAGATCCGGTCTAGGCCTTACCCAAAATCCCCCCTGCCCACGTGGAAGTTTTTCTCTCTAGGTAAGGTAGCCCGTACTCCGTAGTAGGGCTCTCTTACTGCTTTTTTAGGCTTCGCCTATGTCTCTGAAAGCAAAAGCCCGAAAAAATTCTTAGTTTAGGTTGTCTCAGTGAGTTTTTTGGCATCGGCGGGCCCGCGTTGGGACATGTTGCAGCGCATCCATAGCTTTTTTTCCCTCTTCCCCCCCTGTAGAGCTGCGACGTGCCGTCTTGTCTCTTGTGCATGCATGCGTACGTGCGTCTGTGCTGCCCTTTTTTTTCTTTGGTCTGGGTCTTGTGTGTGGTTCTCCTGTTTTACAGGCTCCATCCAGCTTGTGTTGTGCTGTGTTTGACTTTCTATTTTAACCGACCGACATGCGTTGGCTCTTTTTTTTTTTTCCTCTCCTGCCCCCTTCTACTGTATTCCGCTATGCAGGGATGCAATCAAAAAAAATGCAGATGCAGATGCATCCTGAAAAATTCAGATGGGAGGGTGTCTAGCTAGTAAATGCCAAAACCAAACCAAACCAAACCAAACCACACTTGATGCTGTGTGTGTCACTGCCAAACCCCGGACCAGTATCTCCATTGGACAGCAAAAGCTGGCAGCCTATTCATTTTTTTTTCCTTCCTCCCCCTTTTCTTTTTTCCTTCCTTTCAGGTTAAGGTACTCGTAAAGTAGGGGCAGCAGAGGCATCAGAACCCAATCGCATATCGTCGGGTAAGATTTTTACCACTACCTTTTTTTTTCGAGCTCGTGATAGGATTGTGAGTTGCGATAGAAAGACAGCCTTGAGAGCCTTAAGCCCCCGGCGAAGCGCATAAGCGGCCAACCACATGACACCTCGAACCACCTCTCTGCTTTTACGTGGTCGGTCTTGGGTGATTCAAGCCCAATAAACCCACCGTGCCTTTTTTCCTTTTTTTCCAAGAGGGTGCTGGGCATTTGGGCAGAGGAGATGAATGTTGATGAGTCACAAAATTGGATGCGCCGTGAGCCGTAGCATCGGATATTGGATCTTGCATATTGGGCTATCATATATAAACTTCGTATTGGGTTTTTGTATCAGGCCCTCGCAGCAGCCGACAGCCAATACTATTTCCAATATTCGTATACTTGCATGAGTCCCGAACGTCTTATTGCCTTAAAGGACGTGTACTTACAGAGCAAGTACCTATACACGTAGTATATGGCAACTCATATAACGCGGCTAGTTACAGGCTGAGTCTTGACATCTGGAGTCCATCTAGTCTACAACTCGGACATGTGGAGACGAGCTCTCCTCTATCGATACAGGCACGGGGAAGCTCCATATTCGGCGTGGCGATTTGGACATTCAGACAGCAACGACGCGTCACGCGTCACGGGAACAACACAGCTTTTCACACATCTCCATCTCCCCTTCAGATACTTGGCCAGTGAGGTTGAGTCATACGCGTTCACGGATATCACAGGTTTAGGCAAGGCAAGGCAGAGTCTTGATCACAGTCAGGCAGAAAGATTTTACTTGTAGAGTATATGTGATGCTTTATTTCAAGGTCACCACTGAATAAGTCTCAATTACCCCCTTTCGGAAGTCACCCATTTCCCAGTACGTTGTACAGTACAAAATCTCAAAAAGCAATGACCCGCGCCCATAGTGAAAAGCCCAATCGTAACAAACACGCGAATAACACATTATGTCGACCCGACCCAGTAGCAGATCGCTTAACCACCGAAACCGTACAGGGTGCGGCCCTGTCGTTTCAGGGCATAGACAACGTCTAGTGATGTGACGGTCTTGCGCTTGGCGTGCTCAGTGTATGTGACGGCATCACGGATGACACCCTCGAGGAAGGACTTGAGGACACCACGGGTCTCCTCGTAGATCACTGTAGGAAGACAATGNNNGACACTTGTGTCAAGCTTGAAGAGTATTGTGTCGATGAGTGGAGACTTACTGGCAGAGATACGCTTGACACCACCACGACGAGCGAGACGTCGGATAGCGGGCTTGGTAATACCCTGGATGTTGTCACGAAGAATCTTGCGGTGACGCTTGGCACCACCCTTGCCGAGGCCCTTGCCACCTTTGCCGCCTGTATTGTAGATTGTCAGTCGATATGATCTTGAAGTGGCGATGGATGTATCTGGCAGACGCGTCAAGGCCGAGGCTGAAGCTCCAAGGCTAAAGCGCCATGCAAGCCGCAAGGCTTAAGGCGACAGCAGCTGAAGACTGGAGACAGCAACGGCGATGGACCGACGCCGCCAAGCATGGATGAGGCAAGTAAAAATAGAAGTTACTTACGTCCAGTCATGATGATTGATGTGGGTTGTTTTGGGAGTTTTGAGATATCAAAAAGAGATGCAGATGGTAAACAGTAAGTCGTACATAAAAGAGGGGAGGGGAAAAGGTAAAGTGTGGCAACACGCCAGTTTAAGTAGCAGCGGCCCAGATCACTGATCGATTATGGAGAGGGAAAAAACGGGGGCCTTGGTGCTGTGGTGGGCCTTTTTTGGGTAAGTGATTCAAAGGAGAAAAATAAGGGCGATGCTGCAAAAAAAAATAAAACACGGTACGTACTGCCTGGCGCGGGAAAGGATGTGTGGGGCGGGCTGGGAAAAAAAGGTAAACAAAAAAAGACACGTCCCAATCACGAGCTTTGGATGCCTTGGATGGGCTGGTTTTGGTTTGTTTTATTTTATTTTTTAATGGGTTAGTCTAAGCTCGTTTTGTCTGGTGCCCTTATGAGCAAGCTGCCTTTGTTGCATCTGATCTGTTTGACACAAAGAGGAGGAGACTATGGAGTAGCATTGGTGTTGATTGGGCTGGTGCCTGTGTTGCTTCGTCTATCGAATCACGAGGATGTCCAAGCACCCGTAGTATTAGCATCTGGAGTAGGAGTACTTGTTATTATATGGTGATGGTATTGCAAATACATGTAGACCATGGGTTGATATTGAATTGCTCCATCCCAAGGACTCCATTGCCATGATGCTTGCCGCATGGGTCCATCTACCCTCAACACCGTTTACGTTTATTTTTAGTCTGGTTCATTGTTTGCCTTCACATGTCACCGTTGTAGTCTTGGGGCGTAGTTTCAGTTTATCCACTGGCATGTTTTGCGTCATCTTGAGTTTGATGTTGGGGGTTGTTGCCGAATCTACACCAAAGACTAAACAGTGGTGCCGTGTAATCCAACTACAGCTTCCAGGTATCATTTCAATATTCAACCTCAACCAACAAAATAACGTCAAGAACAACAGTGCAAAACATACAAAATAAAAATCACATCACTGCAGAACATCTTCATCACACGTAAATTGCAATCTACCCATAATTCACCCATCTACAGCTCCATCACCAGATCGTGCATCTTGCATCCAGGGTAAGCAAGCTGAAAGATGCCCTCCCACGCAGTTACATGCACTCGGTACCTCGCAAATCGAATCTAGGCTGCGATCGTAAAAAACATTCCCCCATCCAACCAATCAGAAAAAAGGAACGCGCTCGCCCTTTTTTTTGCGGCCCTCCTCGCAGCTTCCGGTTCCGCATCAGCCAACCTGGATTCGCCCGTTTCGGCGCTGCAGGTGGGGGGCCTCTGACGTTCCACAGAAAAAAAAAGAAGGGGGAAGGAAAAAGAAGCGCTAACAGGCTCCCTTTTTTTCACTGCCAACTCTGCACTTGCTATTTCCCTGCCCCCCTTGGCTTTAACGTACTAACGGGTTCCCTATTTTTTTTTCTTACTGACGCGCGCTGCGCACGGTCCAAGCGTGCAACCCAGATCAGCCGCCACCTCAGGCGTGCGCTAGGCTCAACTATTAAAGCATCTTCCCCCGCCCGCTTCTCGGAGTTTTCCCTTCTACACTGCCATCTTCTCTCAGCCCCACAAAGTCTTTTTCAAGCATCTTCACAGTCACAACATCACAACTCATCATGGCCCGCACCAAGCAGACCGCCCGTAAGTCCACTGGTGGCAAGGCTCCCCGCAAGCAGCTCGCTTCCAAGGCTGCCCGCAAGAGCGCTCCCTCCACCGGAGGTGTCAAGAAGCCTCACCGTTATAAGCCCGGTACCGTCGCTCTCCGTGAGATTCGACGATACCAGAAGTCGACCGAGCTCCTGATCCGCAAGCTCCCCTTCCAGCGTCTGGTAAGTACANNNACACATGAACACAATCATCAATATCATCAATATCATCATCGCGTCCCTAACACTTCAATCAACGTCCGTGAAATCGCTCAGGACTTCAAGAGCGATCTCCGCTTCCAGTCTTCCGCCATTGGCGCCCTCCAGGAGTCCGTCGAGTCTTACCTCGTCTCCCTCTTCGAGGACACCAACCTCTGCGCTATCCACGCCAAGCGTGTCACTATCCAGAGCAAGGACATCCAGCTCGCCCGCCGCCTCCGTGGTGAGCGCAACTAAGTTGGGATGACTTTGGGAGGAACGTTGCAGACATGACTTTTGCTTTTCACACGAGTGTTTCTGGGGTCAAGGGATAATCAAGGCGTTACAAATGAGAGTTTTTATTCCCCTTTATGGTTCGGAATGTATATTACCAGTGCGTCAGGGAAAAAGCACTGCATAAATGCAAACGAGGTTCACGGCCTCACGGGTTAACGAACTATAATAACTGCATCACTTTACATCCTGTGCCTCCATCGTGAATGTCTTCATCGTGCCTTGCCTGTAAAACGCGCATCGATCAAACGCGCAATCTGCCCAGTGTTTAGGCAGCGACCCCAGCGGAAGACGCGTTCTCATAACAAACGCGATGCCGCATCTCGAGATTACGTAGTGCTAACCTCTGACGCCGTGACTCAATCGCCGGTGGCAAGTGGCGCGTCCATGTCCGCCCGGGGCCGATGAAGCGCATCCACCGTCCTGCTGCGACGGCATCGCGAAATATCCCGCACCGAGGCTCCAATCTCTCGCTGCAGTCGCTCGACTACGCCATCGGTCGGGTATCACAACCAGCATCAGAATCTCAAACCACATTACCATCTCTACAATTTTTTTTATCCTATTCTATATAGTAAAATTAAATACACACTCATCCATTTTTGCAATGCAGATGCGTGCACACGATTCCCAAGACACATCCATTTACGCTAATGAGTTGACATAATAAGTTGGCAGCTGGGTCAGCACGTCGAATCCACCGGTGCCGACTCTGCCCAGCTTGCCCATCACCAGACGACTGCTCGGCGTCGTCAGATCGTCCCAGTCGCCATCCAGCAGGGCATCCTTGAGGAACCCGAGCGTCGTCTCAAAGCTCATCTTGGTGAAAGGACTGACGTTGCCCCTGAGGCCCATGCGGCTAAAGGCTGTGAAGTCGCCGCCCCTCGTCATGTGGTCGGCAATCAGGTTGAGATGGCGGTTGTCCACCTTGATGCCGTGGCCTCCGAAGACGCCTGACAGCTCCCGCACGATGTTGGCGCGGCAGGCTTCCACGCCGTAGACTTCCAGCACTGCGGCAATGTCGTTGGTCTGGATGCGGTGCGGGTCAATGAAGTCGCTGTATCTCTGCATTGCCCGGAGGTTGACGCCTGTCGTGTTGATGACCTTTTCGTTCTTTTCCTGAGCCACCATGCACGATCCGACGCCTGCGACTTGCTGCACTACTGTCTGGCGGACTGCGTCCTCGACAATGTTGAGCATCAGCACCTTGGGAATGTTCACGTCAAACTCGAGCGTCACGTCGCACCACTCGCCGCCCTTGTCATCGCACTGGAAGTCTGTTACTTCCGCGTAGGCATTGAGCACGCGCTCTGCCCGCACCTTGGCGGACCATGACACGGGGGCCTTGTTCTCGTCCTCCTCATCGTCCTCCTCATCCTTGTTCTGTGATGTTGAGTTGTCCGCGTCCTCGTCGTCTGAATCGTCTTCCGCTCCCTTGGACATGTCGTTCTGAATAGCGTCATCGTCATCATCGTTAGGTCCATAAGAAACAGCCTCGCTTCGGTTTGCGCGCTTCTTGGCACCGGTGGCGTCGTCGTCATCTTCATCGTCGTCGTCATCATCGTCATCTCGACCACCTTCCGCTGCTCCCTCGGGCCTGGCCATCTCGACAACTCCTGCCTTGACACCAATCTCGGGAGTCGCCATTGTTGATTGGGATTGACGCTTCTTGACCTCTCTCTTCATGATGGAGATGATAGTTCGCAAAAGCTTCTTCTCTATTGTGCCCATGATGTCTGACACCGTAACTGCATAGGTGGTGGAATACTCTGCAGCTGGGAAGAACTTGAGCTTGATCTTGTAGATCTTGGCGAGGCCGCGGAGTTTGCCCTTGCCGACCATTTCCTCCACGGTGACTCCATCCAGTACTTGGCTCATGCGCAGCACGCTGATGGACTTTGTGAAAACCTCGGTATCCTGCTCCGATAGCTCGGCGTTTGGATACAGCGTCATGGCAGGTGTGGAAATCGTCTTACTGGCAGTCATCAGGATTTCTCTCAGACGGGGGATACCCAGTGTGACGTTCTTTGCTGAGTGACCAGCCAAATGGAAAGTGTTGAGCGTCATCTGCGTAGACGGCTCACCGATAGACTGACCAGCCACGATACCGACAGCCTCACCAGGCTCCACCAGCGACCGGAGATATTTCATGGCGAAAAGCATCTCCGCGTTCTTCTTGTTCAGCTTCACCTGGTTAAGAGACGTCTTGTCCTGGCTGTTCTTTTCCCGTACAAGTCCATCGGCGTTGTCATTGAGATAAGTCGTCATGGCTTCGTAAAACGTTTCTGAAGTTGCAAAGGCGTTGGTGGCGGGATCGAAGCTGGCAGTAAGGGGATCCTTTCCTTTTCGATCGTTGAGTTTGGCGTGTCGAACGGCGCTCTTCATGTATTTCTGGAACGCCTGTCGGTTGGCGCCGAGGCGTTCTCCAACCTTGGGGTCATACTTGAGCTGTGCCGCCTCCGAAGTTACGTTTTGCAGAATGAATCGGAAGTCTTTCAAGTAGTTTTGCTTTGTAACGTCCAATCCATCTTCACCGTAGAGGAACTGAATCAAGGAACCGTCCGCGTCTCTTACTGAGGTATCGTAAGAGACTGTAAGGCCTTCCATACCCTTGATGATACAGCGCTGCAGATAACCTGAACGGGATGTCTTGACGGCTGTGTCGATCAAACCCTCACGTCCTGCCATGTGATGGAAGTAGTACTCTTGCGGTCGGATGCCAGTCAAGAATCGGTTCACAATGTAACCGCCCGCTCGAATATTTGTATCGTATGGCTTGAAGCTGGGCAGAGTCTTTCCGCTAACCATGACTGGGACACGCCTACCCTCCAGAACTTGCTGTCCCAGGTTGCAGGAAATGAGGGAGGCGTTGACACGAGATCCCTTGGCACCCGAAGTGGTCATGACTTGCATCTGGTTCTTCGGGAAGTTCTTCTCAAGGCCGTTGGGGATCAACGCCTTTTGCACGGCATCTGTAATGTCCTTGGTTCCCTGGTTCATCAGGAGATCGAGACCTTCCTGCTTGCTGTCGTCACGCATGACTTCTTCAAGGCGCTCAAGCAGGAGCGGATTCTGTGAGTCTTCTTGTTTCTCTAGGGAGACATACTTTGACGCAATTTCCAATCCCATCTTGTCGGCCGCAACAAGTTCTCGTCGTCGTGCTGCCTCTCCCTCCGCCGTTAGCCTCAAGTCGTCCATTCCACATGAAAAGGCTCGCATGCTGAGATATCTTGTAAGCAGCCGGCCCAAGCTACTAAGGAGTTTGCCGGCGACTGAAGGTCCGTATATCTCATGCACGGCGTGGATCAAACCGCTTGAGCTAGGTCCAATCTGAGACTTGTCGAGAATTCCTGTTATGAATTCGCCGTCTTGTATCAGGACGGTTCCTTCCTCCGATGATGAACCCCATTGCTCAGCCTTGATTTGGGCGTTTTCATTCATTGTCAGTCCTCCGCAGTTGGGTGGCCTTATGTTGGCGAGGATAGTGCTGATAACCTGCTTTCCCGTCCATCTCGGCACTGGCTTAATGATCGCTGGCGGAGGAAGCTGAAGTCGCTCCCCCAAGATGTGGCCGCTCTCAGGACGAAGGGCACTGTATATTAGCTGTTGGAAGTCACTCCGGGTGAAAACAGCGTCTCGACTGCAGAGGGCAACTGAAACGGAAATGTGATCCTGAATGAGACCTCTCAGGGGCTTTCCAGCAGTGCCAGACAAGTACTGGTGGTCGGTGTCGGCAATTTGCAACGCCTCTACACGGGCTACCTCGTTTTGTGGGAAGTGCATGTTCATTTCGTCGCCGTCAAAGTCTGCGTTGTAGGTGTTACAGTTGGCATAGTGCATTCGAATTGTCTTCTCGCCTGGCAGAACGCGGACTCGGTGACCCATGATGGACGGCTTGTGCAGTGTAGGCTGACGGTTCATCAGGACAACGTCACCGTTAGTGAGATGTCGATGGACCTTTTTGTTCTTCATGCGAGCCGCGCTGCTATTTGTTGGCGCCAGCAGCTGGTTGGCAAGAGATATGCGGTCATCTACGGACTTGTTGCGAAGGTTGACTATTTGACCATTTTCATTTTCAATGGCAAACGCTCCCGGCCATTTGTCTACACCGTTGATAACTGCCTGTTGCATGTCTTTGAAGTTGTGGCTGGTGACCGGTTCAGGATACGTCAATTTCTTTGCAAACACCGGAGGAACACCAATCTCGTTGGTCTCGATGTTGGGATCGGGAGAAATAACACTTCTGGCGGCGTAGTTGACTCGCTTTCCCATCATGTTCTTACGGAAAAGACCTTCTTTCTTTTCAAGCAATTGCTTGATTCCGTCTTCGTTTCGCGCAGCAGCGGCGCCCTGCACAGGGTTTTTGTTCTTGTCGATCAGTGAATTCACCGCATCCTGAAGCTCCGTCCAGGCTTGGTGCATGCTTGTAATGTCTGATCGCTTCTCGTTGTAGACACGAGCAATGCTTGAGCAGCAGCCTAGAATGTTCTTGTAAAGGGCGTTCTGCTGGGCTTCGGATATTTGTGAATCTCCAGTCCTAGCCTCAGGTCGGAAACGGTTCGGCGGCACCATGACAACTGTAATGAAGAACATGTCGGGAGTGACTTTTGGTGAGCTCTGAGTTGGAGGCTTGGCGTTGTATACGAGTGAGAGAAGATTTTGCTCTTTCCTGAACAATTCCTCGAGTCGTGCCCGCACTTCCATGGAGCTGATGTATCTTTGAGCGCTATCTTCAGATGCAAAATCGTCATCTGCATCTCCCATTTCAATATCCTGGGTTTCGGGAGAGTCTTCTGAGCCGTTGATTTGTGTAACAACGCCGTTGCTGTCAGATTTCTTCGTTGTTGCCGATCTGCGATGGTGGACTCGGGTCATGGCATCACCCCACTTGAGGGCCTTCTGCGCCATCTTTGCCTTTTCCTTGGTTGAGAGGGACTTTTCGAAAATTTTGACAGACCGGTCCTTTCGATAGGTTGGGGAAATGCCTCCGCAGCTAGAGCATACTCGCTTTTTGATGATCTCGGCGAGGAAGTCCTTGATGATTTCACGGCGCATCTCGTTGGCACCCTCATGCTTTCCCCTCTTGACCTCTCCCCTCTTGACCTTGATGCCCTGAAGGCACTGGCGAACGTATTTTTCTCTTTGCCGAGTAACGCCATCAGCTCCAGAGTTTTCATCCTCGGCCTCGCTGTCCCCTTCGCCAAGCGCCTCTTTTATCTCGATTGCCAAGTCATTCTCTCCAATCGAACCTACCATGTGCGCTTCGTTGATAAGGCCATGGTGAAGTAAGCGCAGCTGGCAGGTATATTTGTGAAGATCCTTTGGTGGCAGACGAAATCCCTTGCAGTATACACAAGTTGCGCGGAGTAATCGGTAAGCCTGATCCAAGAACACTGGGTGGTAGACGGGGACTGGGAGTTGGATGTGACCTGGATGTCCCGGACAGCTCGATTGATTCAGGCTGCAAGTTGCACATCTAGTAGACAATTAGAAGTCTTGATATTGCGACTAAAACAATAAAAATACTTACGGTGCGTCTCCCCATGAACCCAGAGCCGGATCGTACAGGCCTCCAGGTACAGGATTGAGAAGGTTATCGAAAGTGCTTTCATTTTCGATGCGCTTCACAGAGATGGCCTGAATCTCCTTGGCAGAGAGAAATGTGAATTCCACACTCTCCACCTCGGAGGCAACTGGCTGCGCAATATTCATGGCGAATACAGGATCTTGGCTGAGGAATGGACTGATCCTGGCGAGCTTGCTGAGGCCATGCCAATCTTTCAATCTTTTACAATAGGTCAATTGGCGAGAGTTGCTAGTGCCACTAGAATTTTTTGGCGGTGGAACATGGCAAAATTTTAGTGAGGTGGTGGGTAGGATGGAATCCCCACAGCCAAGGTTGCCAGGCTAATGCAGCGCAGAGTGGCAGAAGCTGGCCATTCTCTCTTCCAGCTCTATCGCTTTATCTGCCTGGCTAGTGCCGCATCTCATTTCTGGTGGAGCCTTGCTTTTCTATACCGATCCTACGATTTACGAATCTTGAAGACACGACAACAGGCGGAACGAGAGAACGAGACAGGGGAAAGGAGGAACAAATTCACTGGGATTTCGTACGGATTTACACACGCACCGTTCTGCTGCGCGTTAGCAGCCGCCTCGCCTCCTCATGAGTCAATCGCCTGGAGGGCTGGGTCCCCATCACGATGGATCCTCGAGAATACAGAAGCCAGAAACTGCTGCCGACAGGATGGCGGCCCTCAAAGCCCGTGTAGCAGCCGCCGTCGGCGCGAGCAGGGCAAAGGGTGGCCTGAACGTCGGACTGCATCCCGCTCTGGAAGATTTGGGCTCCTGGAAACCAGCTGGCAAGTCGGACACGACAAACGGCCAATCCCACTCATCACGAGGCTCACCATCTACCAATGGATTCGACAGAGGAAGCGCACAAGATTCACACGGGAAACGGCTGAGGGATGGGCCCAACCCTTATTTCGACGACAAGGCGGCTGCACAAGAACCGACGGGGAGGCAACGGATGCCTCGACAACTGGCGTTCAACCAGAAGGGAAAATACATACAGCAGGGCAATGCTTTGCGTCGACAGGCGGCCCTGGAGGCCATGAAACGGCGTATCGCGGAGCAAACTCGCAAAGCCGGTATTGACGAGGATCTCGACGTGGAGAAGAATTTTGTCGTGGACGCTCCCCCAGATGTAGAATGGTGGGATGAAGGCCTAGTGGACGGAAAGACCTACAACGATATTGACGATCCTTCGAAGCTCAAAATCACGACCCCTGATAGCATAGTGACCGAGTACATCCAACACCCGGTTGCACTTGAGCCTCCCCAGGAGAAGCATGCTGTAACGGCACAGCCCATGTACCTGACCTCGAAAGAACAAGCCAAGATACGACGCCAGCGAAGAATGGCAGAACTCAAGGAGATGCAAGCTAAAATCCGACTTGGACTGGTGCCGGCACCACCACCTAAAGTGAAGAAGGGGAATCTCATGCGAGTGCTGGGCGATGGTATGTGCTCCAATATCTTTCTACGGACCTATGTTTTGGGGCCATGTGCGCTAACCAGTCTTTCAGCTGCTGTCAAGGATCCCACTGCCGTCGAGGCCCGAGTAAATCGGGAGATTGCCGAGCGATACGAGACTCACATCGAAGCCAACGAGGCACGAAAACTGACAAAAGAGCAAAAGCACGAGAAGAATGCGACAAACCAGCAGAAAGATGCCGACAAGGGCATCCACGTCCTCGTATTCAAAGTTAACAGCCTTGCCAATGGCCAGCACCGCTACAAGATATGGCGCAACGCTGATCAGCTGGCACTTTCCGGAACATGCATTATGCACCCCAAGTTCAGCCTGGTGATTGTGGAAGGCGGACAGTGGAGCATTAAAAAGTACAAGAAACTCATGCTGAATCGCATCAACTGGACAGAAAATGCTCAGGCGAGAGACCCTGAGAAGAATAATGTGGCTGGGCGAGACTGGCTATCGCCAGAGGACTCCAATGGAGACTTGAAGGACATGTCTCTGAACGAATGCAAGCTAGTATTCGAGGGAGAGCAAAAGGCGAGAGGCTTTAAGAAATGGGGGAGCAAGATCTGTGAAACGGATGCAGAGGCGAGAGAAGTTTTGGCTCGCGCAAAGATGGACAGCTTCTGGTCTCTAGCCAAAGGCATCTCATGATGAGTGATGGGCTTTGGTGGGGTATAGTTAATAATACAAACATGAATATCCAGCGAATTTCAAACAAGGCAGCTATTGAAGCATACCGGTGCCTGTCCAGGTGTACGACGCGTGACGCATGTAATATTTAGTAATACTATGGATCATATATTCAGGATATCTGGTCTATGTTTGCTGGTACATTCATTGCTGCCTTTGTGGTGTTGAAGTTAGTGACATGTGCTAATGCAGCGGAGGTGGGCAAATGGACCGGAAACGAATTCGAGCACAATTACGCAATGAATGACATGCCCTTCCAAGGCAGTCAAGCCAAGCCCAAACTTACACCCCAAAACAGGCACCCAGAAGCGGCGCCGTTGCAGCCCGGGAAAAGGCCGGCGCATTCCGCCGTGCTTGATAGTGTGATCCGGTGACTTGCGAGGCGCGCGCATTGCGGCAATCCGACCTTAAATCGTATATAGTAGTTCAAAAGCGCTGCTGCGGCTCTTCTCTCTCTGGCACTAGGCACCAGCTCCCCTTGTTGTTTTCTCCACCACTCGCTCGGCCTTGTTCTCTCTTCATCAGCGATTTAAAGGACCTGATCCGTCTCACAGATCAAGAGGCTTAACGGTTACTGCCATTTCAGACGGCCAAGCAGCGGTATCGTCATCGCAAGCTCTGTTGAAATCGCGGCACTGTAAAGAACGAGAACTGTTGAAGCTTCGCTCATCTCACTCAGTCCCGCAGCAATGGGCCTGGCCTACAACACCTACCTCACCAGCAACAAGATCTACGGTTGCAAGACATGCAAAGCGCATCTTGCTAACCACGAGGACATCATCTCTCGGGTGCGTATCCGTATCCCCGCCATGCCTGTGCCTTATGCCTATACCTCAAACNNNACCNNNACCNNNACCNNNACCNNNACCTCATGCCCTGCACCCATGCCTGTCTTGTCTTGTCGCCTCGATGCTGGGAAAACTAACTGGGGATTGCGCAAACAACACAGNAACTTCCGGGGTCAGCATGGCAAGGCCTACCTGTTCCATCGTGTCGTCAATATCGACACCGGTGACCCCAATGAGCGTAACATGACCACCGGCCGCCACATTGTCCGTGACATCGCCTGCCATCAGTGCAAAGAAACGGTGGGTTGGAAGTACGACAAGGCTTTTGAGACTTCTGAAAAGTACAAGGAGGGCAAGTTCATCCTTGAAGCTGAGCTGCTATGTAACGTCGCTTGATTGTACGAATTTCACCTCTTTAGCATGATTTCATCAGCATGGGCTCTTTTTCTTTTTCTCTCTCATTTTCTTGTTTTTGGCTTCAATAGGCGTTCAACAGATAGTTTCAGACAAAGCACAGCATCCTTGGGCTGGAGTGATGGTTTCAAGAGCCGAATTTAGACATGTTATGTATTAAGACGCCTCCCATTAAACTCGCTACGAGAAAACGTGTATGTCGAATGATAACCTATTCCAAGTCACCCAGGCACTGCCGGTACGCCACAAATCCCGCCAAGCTTGCACAAAATATCCGTCTTAATTGCAATGATACATCTGTAATTCACCGAAAGCATCTTGTTGTTGTAAGATTTAGTTGTGCTCGATCGGTTCTTCAGGGAGAAGCTCCTCAGTTTCTGCGTCGGTACGCAAAAATTCAAATGGTGGCTGCACGAGGCCGTTAAACAAAAAGGTAGAATAGACCAACATAGCAAATCCAGCAATCTGCAGCCACTTGAAAGATTCCCATCCAAGGCCAAGAGAAACCACCCAGATGAAGAGCGTTCTGCAAGTGTCAATGGTGGAGCGAGAGGTAGCACTGACGGTACGAGTAACGGACAGCCCGAAGAAGTTAAAGCCACTATTAATGGTGTTAGATAGATCCAATATCACTTGGTCAAGAGAGCATTCCAACTTACCCATGCTAATCATGATAATGACACTGGAAACGAGCAGGGCCTTTTCATCCCACATTTGGCGAAGGCCTTCGGCGGCATCGAAATAGCCATATCGACCGGCTTCTGTCCGTCCAATGGCCAAGTGCAAAACAATCATGACAGCAACTGTGGTGACGAAACCAAAGAGGCCTTCCCAGCCAACCACCTTGATGGGGTCGATGGGGGAGTTTTCGAGCATCCACTCTTCCAGGACAAACTGGGTGGCAGTGAAAATTTGGGCTCCGGCAATGAGTAAAACTCCAATGACTGCCTTGGCAACGTCGGATAGCCCCTCTGGGGAATCCGTGATAGAGGAGACGACATGTGCCTTGACGTCCGGCCAGATAGCACCAGCAAGTCCAACGACAGCTACTCCAGCAACCACACCCACTAATGAGATCCACTGGAATAGACGCAGCGTCCTCCGCAAAAAGACGACGCTAAACAGGCCCACGAATAGGACTAGCGCGCCTCGGGTCATTTGGTAAATAGACGCCGCAACAAGAAGGAGGCCAATGTTCATCAGGGTGGTGCCGCAGATGTCGCAGATGGCAGGCAGAGCCAGCAGCAGAATTCGGTAGCCCCGTAAAACTGATGGTTGGTCGTCTTCAAGCGTGTCGTCGTCGTCACCATCGGTTCGGTTGGAATTGATGGCCTGGTAGCCACGCTCCGCGGGTGATCTCTTTGATGCAAGACGGCGATACGCCGCAGCAGCGCCCACGACGAGCCAGCAGCCCATCTCACCCACAAACATCTGCGCCGTCTGAAGCACGGGTTGGTTGAAGAAGACATGACGAGCGGGATTCTCATCCTCGCAATTGCGAACACATTGCTTATCNNNTAGCACCTGNNNGGCTACCCGAATNNNAAGAATGGTCGACTGTGAAGCATGGGGGTTTTCCAGAGCCCCAGAGGCAGCTCTTTCAGCACGTACTTGATACTTGGTAACCAATGTATTGCAGACACCCGTCAGCAGCATCATGGCCACCAGAAACGGGACGGTGCTACGAGGAATCGCCATCTTGGGCGACGTGGCTCGAGCGAAGATGTCAAATGTTTAGATGATAGGCGGCTGCAAGATTGGGGCGATTGATGTTGAAATGTCGAGAGTTGGGTAAGAAGATGTAGGTAGATGAAAGAGAAGGAGAGAAAGAGGCAGACAAGGCGAGGGATGAAAGAGAGCCGCTGCGCCCCGGATAATGGACAGAGCCCCTGCTTATCATGCACCAGTGTCACAAGACAGGTGCAGCGTTCCGGTGGACGGTAGCGATCCCGAGCAGCTTAGTGCCGATATTAGTGCCAATCAAGCAGGATGACATAAGCTGGACTACGAATTGAAGCTTTGGGATTAATACACGAGCAGATGGAGGTACTGGGGTAAACAAGTAAGTCGAAAAGCATATTTGATGCTGTTGAGAAAGTCTAATATCATGTTAGAAACCTACACGATAATACATTGGACTTGTGTAACAATAACAATACGCAGTACGGAGTAGTGACAGCCTCATGAAATCACCTTGTACTCCAGTAATTCACACCAGGCGGCCTGCAGCGATTGCATGTCACTACCCAGCAGGCATATGCCGCTAAAACCAACAGCTCTTGGCTGCTACCTGCATTATGGATAGCACATGTACTCCGTAGGTAGTCAGCCACGTCATAGCCTAATAGCCACTCGCCCAGCTCCCTTTGGCCCATGTGCTTTCGCGCGCTAGGATCATCATCCCCCTTCAGCTCCTTTGAGTGTTTAAAACCAAGCAGCCTCGCATCATGACGCGGACCACAGGCGAGAGCCGACCATTTCCGCTTCTACATCCAAACCCCTCTAGATGTCCATCTCCGCGCATCCATGGAGCATTCGCTAGGCCCTGCCTGTCGCCTTCGACCAACCCCGGACACGGACGCGGACGTCGATGCGGATAAGGAAGATGGAATCCCCTCTGTCAAAGCTCAGTTCTTTTACACGGCCGTATATCCCATTGACGACCCGCTGTCTGGCACTGCTCCCTCCAGCAGCGCGGATTCTAAACCTTCGAGAGGACCCCTTCGCCCATTCTCTCAAGACGACAATGACATGCTACAACAGGCGTGGCTTGGCCTCATGTCGGAGAGCCTTCGTTCTCAACACGAAGCCATCAGAAACGGCCGAGAGCCTGACCCGTACGCTACGAAATCCGACATGGAGAGGCGCGACCAAATCATTCAGGAGCTAGCCTCGAAGCATATACACATCCATAGTGATAACCAGACGCGGGGATCAACGACTCAAGCCGCCGAGGCGCTTCCGGAAACTCTACTCACCGCCTGTTGCCCTCAACTTGCCATCGACGCCCTAGCAGAGCTTGATACGGCATTTTGTGCTTTGGTGAGGAAGACGAACCCGCTATTCGATGTCGATGAGGTGGTAAAAGATGTGATTTCCAAAAGGAACCAACCCCACGAACTTCGGAGTATCTCAACCAGCCGTCGGCATGTACCAATACGGCACCCTTTGTTAACTCGGGAGAGACACGGCGGCATCCCTTCTGACCGCATTTCTCCCTCAGATGATGCTACATCATCTCTTCATGGTACTCCCGAGACTCGGATTCGCCGCGAACGTAGGACCACTGGATATGTTACTGCTAGTGACGATGGGATTTCTGGTAGACCGTTTGTGCGGGTATTGAGTAGTGAACACACCCAGCAGACGACAACGGCAAAACAACAACGTAGCGATGAGC
The DNA here is from genome assembly GCA_030015385.1 of Trichoderma sp. BMH-0061. NCBI lineage: Eukaryota > Fungi > Ascomycota > Sordariomycetes > Hypocreales > Hypocreaceae > Trichoderma > Trichoderma sp. BMH-0061. Next base: position 2,727,589 of record JARWZN010000005.1, read on the forward strand.
CGGCCATAGAAATCCCGCAGATCGATGATAAAAATCCTGAGGCGAACGATGAAATCCCACCAGAACAGTCAACTGGGATAGAGAACGCTGTTCCGAATCCCGAGGACGAGGATAGGGATGTCGTAGTTGGACTGGCCCGATTACACAAGGTGTCGTTGCAAACGCTGCAGATGAAACCCATATACTGGTCCCCCGTTAACGATATTGCCATTGTGACGAGGGGTACCTGGTTTTACAAGTATGTTAGGTTGGAATTTTGCTTAATTCAGTCGCTAACCTTGTTCTCAGATACGATGCTGCCAGTCCCACCGGTTGTAGCTAATCAGCTGGAAGCTGGGTATCAGGAACTGCGCCCTTGGTCCGAAACTTGGCGTGATGAAATACGATGTGCTATTGAAGTTGGGGCTTCTGGAGAAGAAAAGGTTTCTCATCGACTTTGGCCGATGGAAGGCGATGGAGCATATCGAAATACCCCTATACCAGACGAGCCTGTGATTTCTGCGCATCCTTTCTGTTCCGCATATTGCTTTCAGGGCGAAGCTGCCACAGAAGGCTATCTTGAGCCGCCCCAAGCAGACGACGGCACTTCCGAAAACATCCAGCAACGCGCCTATTCTAGCTACAATGTCATATACAAAGATCGAACAAATGCCTTTCTATTGAAGCCAAGCCTCCAGCCATCTGCATATTACGGTAGACGGCCCATCCAAAAGATTATGAAGGGAACGAACGTTGGCATTCCCGTTGTTCGGGGCTTCGATAGACTGAGTTGGGAGCGTATGCATCGGGGGAAAAAATCACAGCCCACAAGATCTGCGTCTCATGGCGCATCCAGCAACGGCTCATTAGAAACTTGTCCTGCTTGCGAAGCGGATAAGGATCGCAGTAAGGTGACTGACTTGGTGCTCGTAGCTCACGGGATTGGCCAAAAGATAGCCGAGAGGGTTGAAAGTTACCACTTCACGCACGCTGTCAACGGGTTTCGGCGGTTAGTTGACAGCGAGTTTCAGGGTCCTGTGGTGCAGGAGATTCTGCACAACAGCCAGAGCAGGCTCATGGTTCTGCCGCTCAACTGGAGAATAGGACTGTCTTTTGAAGACGGCGGAGCTCTTCAGACCGGAATGGAGGCGGACAAGTCGAACGCCGCTCAGCCTTTCGGCCTGAAGGACATTGAGCCCAATACAATTCCCGCCATACGGAGCATGATATCCGATGTCATGTTTGATATCCCCTTCTATATGTCTCATCACAAGGGAAAGATGATTGCCGCTTTGGTGTCGGAGGCGAACCGAGTCTATCGCCTTTGGTGTAGGAACAATCCTGGATTTGCTGAGAATGGACGTGTTCATCTAGTTGCACATTCTCTCGGTAGTGTCATGGCGGTTGAAGTTCTGTCACGACAGCCAACGGTTGCACCCAAGCTAGACCTGTCTCGCCCAGAACCGGAAACCAAATTCTTCGAGTTTGATACGAAGAATTTGTTCTTGATGGGCAGTCCTACCGGATTNTTTTTGTTACTTGAACGAGGGGCTCTTATACCACGCCGCGGACGCGTCAAACCTGGCGTGGATAGGAGTGATGCCACGGATGAAAACATTGGTGGTGAGGTGGGCATGTTTGGGTGCTTGGCTGTTGATAATATTTACAACATTCTCGCCAAAGAAGATCCGATTGCCTACTTGCTCAACGGCGCAGTAGACCCGGGATATGCAGCCAGTCTCAGAACCGCATATGTTCCTACTGCTTCGGCTTCGTTCCTGAAGTCCATTCGGGATGCAATGCGGAGTGTTGTGGGCGCCAACCCTAGTTCATCGGCAACTGACGACGGTCGTCCGTCCACCGTCCGCCTGCCCTCTCAGTTGGAGCTTGAAGTTCATGATTTCACGAGAGAGGAAATTGCTGAGAAAAAGGCGTTTCTTCTTAATGACAACGGCCAGATCGACTGGTTTCTCAGATCTGGCGGCGGTCCGTTGGAGATTCAATACCTTAACATGCTGAGCGCTCATAGCTCCTACTGGAGCAACACGGATTTCATTCGTATGCTGTGTTTTGAGATTGGTAGGCGGCCTGGTCGGACGAATACATTGCCTGCGATGAGGGCTATCAAGACTTCCAGGCGCCAGATACCTACTGCTAGCTAATTCGGCCGAGTTGGCACGGTATATTGTTCTTTGATTTCCCACCTCCAATCTATTCTTCTGCGTTTGCGTTGGGTGTGAAGCGATCTTGGGAGGAGTTATTCTCGGTTGCTGATGGTTGTACTGGGGAAATTCAGGGGCTTGGGAGGGAGATTGATATACGGTTTACACGATTTATGGTATTACACGCGGCACGATAGAATGGAACAATGGGATGGATAATTAGCAAATGATTAATGTATAGACTATCTAATATCCCCAGACTCCTAGAAAAGACTGTAATTAACTAGAGTTGATGTGAGCATCCTGTGAACTCTTGCTGATATCTGACCTATATCTGGCTTACACGATACAAAACTACTTAAAAGCCTTCTAACTCCATCATTTCCTGATCGATATCTTCAAAATCAGACTCGTATGTCGCAGCTATGCTGCCGTGAACTGGCCTTGTATTAGAAATGGTAGGCGGGGGCTCCTCTCCTCTCTCCTCCTCCATCTTCTTTTGGTGTTGCATGAGGTCTTCATAACCCCAGGTGCTGATGCCCTCCTGATCCTTGCTTCGGAATGGCTGCGCCATTGTCTTCAAAAACCGCCGAGCACTGCTAACAGCCATATCTGTACTCAGATTTGTATCGGCATCTTGCAGGCCCTGGTTGATCCATTTAGGTAATTGGGATCTCTTCTTCTGGAATCGCCGATCAGCCAGGACCATGACACCATAGTCATCTTTTCCTCGCAAAACACGACCCAGACATTGAGCTGCATGGCGCATGGCATCGAAGGATAAGAAGTCGTTTTCCTTTATCCGATATGTTTCTCGCAAAAACTCAAGCCTTGCCTTCAGGATTCGCGATTCAGTATACTGGAAAGGAACACCAATACAGAGCACAGTTCGGCCATATTGATGGTCAAAATCGATTCCTTCTGATACCTTTCCTCGCGCGACACATAGCAAGATTGCTCCCCGTCCATTGCAGCAAGCAGTCCTATATGTCTCCAAGGCTAGCGATGTTTCTTGGGCGTCAGGCGTTTCCACCAAGATGAGTTTATACTTCCATACTTCGTCGAGAATACCCATACCCTGCCACATGCTAATAATGGACTCCATGTACAGATATGACGGGAAGAACACAACCATGCCGTCGGGGGTAATTCTTGCAAATTCTGTTAGGAGGTTACCGTAGTTTCGAACAACGCTCGGTTCGTTTCGAACCTGAAAGCTCGATGAGACTGAGGCTTGGTCACTGCCTCGAGTGACGATCATAGGAAGGAAGGATCTCCGCGCCAGAGTCATACTATATGATTCTTGAATGACTGTGGAAAAATCCAGCATCTTTGGATACATTTCGAGGGGTGAGATTGTACCGGAGGTAATGATTACTGAATAAAACCTTTCAAACACAGGCCGGATGGCGATGGCCGCATCAAGACATGTAAAATGAAGAGTAGGGTTTGGAACCTCTGCGGTATCGGATTCATACGGCTCCAAGATCAGCAAGAAGCCTTTTTCATATGTTGCGACGAGAGTTGCAAATGTTGCCACTTCTTGAAGTGCTTGGTAGTCCTCAATATTCGTAAGCTCCAAGGTCCGGACAAGCGATGTAAGTCGCTCGGCACAGAACCGCAACGGCTTCTTCTCGATGAATGTATGCTCTTTCAAATGGGCCAGAAACGACGGTGGAGTTTCTGAAATGACTTGACGCACTTTCATTCGTGTNNNGGAGGAAGTGGANNNGTATGGTGGNNNAGAAAAAGAAGAGAGCGTAGAGATGGGCGTGCCAACCTTGAGATATTCGAGAAATCGTTTCAAAAAAGCCACAAAATGCTCTGCCCTCCTGATGTTTCCAGGCACAGCTTCTTTCAAAAGGTCATCTGGTAGAGCTGCAATATTGTTNNNGTTATGATCATCCAAATGGGAAGGCCGNNNCCTACCTGGATTTGCCATGAATGCATCCTCCTGTCTCGCTTCATCAGTTTCACGAAGTCCCTGAACAAGCTTTTCATATTCGTTTTGGAGCTGCTCCTGGTCAGTCTCGCGCATTTCAGCAATTCTGCGCTCTAGATGCTGAGCGCTGCGGGTAGCTTTGCGAATCGAGTCTTCGGTAATGTCGGTGCTAAGGGACTCGATACAGACGTTGTCGATATTGTGGGCTTCGTCAAAAACCACAATGCAATCTTTAGAGAAGTCTTTTGAAACACGCTCCGCAATTTTTGGATCCAAGAGATAGTGATATGAGAAAATGACGACATTGCAATACTCCATCTTTTGCAAACANNNGATGGAATTCTTGGGGAGAATTGATGGGGGCCAGCATACCATGCGCCGTGCAGTGAAATAAGGGCACTGCTTATGCTCTTCGCCGTACCGTAAGAGCGCTTCAAAGGACCACACACCGTTCGGTATCAGGTTATGTGGTTCGAGGAGATCAAGATTCTCATCACGNNNGTTAAGNNNCCCTCTGGAGCGCCCAGCTGAAGCAGATAGACATACATCGTGATAAGTGCAAACGTCGACGTTTTCACCTCGGTCCTTCTTTTCTTTAACGAAGCCTGCAGTCAAACTTCGGCAACGAGCATCGACGATTGAACCGCTCTTTTCCCTTTTGACGGAGGGATGAAGACACAAATTCTTTCGACTGGTTAGACCAAGGCCGCGAAACTCTTCTTCGTAACCTAGCTGTTCAGCGCGATACTTCATCAGAGACTGTAGCTCGACTAGAGCCTTTTCAATCTCAGACATTGTTCCTGCACANNNGGTCAGCATCGATGGACCAGCCGACAAGATTGTGAAGGANNNCGAACGAGAGCAGTATATAAGCTTCCGCTTCTCAGGCATGTGCTGCTGGTATGCGACAATGAGAGACAGCAGTGATACCGTCTTGCCGGTTCCTGACGGCATCTCCAAGACACAGTGGCCGCCCGCATCGAGAGTTTCTGTATCTGTGAGTACTAGATCAAGATCTCCGGGGTTCACAGCATACTTTTCAGATCACACATATAACTGAGACAGTTCTTCAGCAGTCAGTCCGCATGAAAGAAGCCACGACAATTTACTCACGCATATTGTTCATTGGGTATGTTAGCTATACATTGGCGTGCATGAGATTAACGAGCACATACCTGGATATATCCTTGGATAGGGAAATAGCACAGGAAGATCGCTGGGGACGCATAAGCTCATGTGAACGTGCCGCGCATCACCGAATTGAAAACATACTCTATTTTAAACTTCATCTTGTACTGGAAATATGACGCTGAGCGTCTCTAGTCGTTCAAATTTAGGTGCACCGTGAATGATTGCTTTGTGTAGGAGCTTTCACGCTACCTCTGCCCAAGAGGTTTAGTAAGTTAACGTTAACGCTCCGGATTGGCAGCTCGTCATAGAATAAAGAGCACACGCTCCATAGCTAGAAACGATCGAAGCGGAATTTCTTAGACCCACCGGAGAGGCGCGTTACCACGTGACAGACAGCACCTCAAGCATTACGGGTGTCGACGATTACTCGTGTGGTTTTTAACGTATAAACACAATTAGGTAGTCTTGCTTAAATGATTTCTTCCTTTTAGGCTTATTACCCTCACATGAATTCTATATTACAGGTATATTTATGTGCTTGGTTGAAAAAAATGTCTCGTGCCTGAATTATGGCTTATTCAGTATCTTGACTGCATCTTTTGAGAAGACATAACTCGCTCCACTCCAAATCGTAGTGGTAGCCACCACATATCTGCAATAATTAGTATAAAAAGACCAATAATTGGGCTGGTGATTGGATGAAAGACGAAAACGTACTGCATAATTGTAAGCGTCGGTGCCAAGTCAACGCTTATCAGCGGTGCTGCTGTTGTGAGACCGACAAGGGCCAGTTGGAGGAAAGTATTGTATTTGCTGATTGTTGTAGGTCGGATTTCGGCTGATGGCAGCGAGAAGTCCCAGTATCGGCTGAATGTTTTCGGTGGTGGCAACGAAATCCAGCGATAGTAGATGGCTGAAATGGCCAGCCCGACATCCCTGCCCAAGATAATGGTTGCAACCCAGACTGATCAAGGTCAGCTTCATAATCGTTAGTCACAGGGTGAAGAAAAGCTTCCACGTACTTGGTAATGCCCCCTTGATAGCTAGGCATACTGTCAATACAGTCATGAGGATTTTATCCGCCATTGGATCAATGATTGTCCCCACAACTGTTCTGCGATTCCATCTCCTCGCTATCCATCCGTCCACCAGATCTGAGATGCCAGCGTACGCCAGCAGGCCAACGGCCCAGGTGTGCGCATCTTGGAGTATCAGATATCCTATGACCGGGCTTGCAACAATTCGTGTCACTGTAAGGAAATTTGGTATCGTGTAGATGTCCTCGTGAATGGCCGGAGTGCTGCTAGGTTTCTCCGCTACATTTTTATCTGTCTCTTTACCTGCTTGTTGGCTGAGCCGTCTTGGAAAAAAGAAGTGAGCGGCACAGGTGAGCTACGATAAATATGTTAGAAGCTACGTAGAATTCCAATTGAAGGGGACTAGATCTCTAGGCAAAAAGCCTCGCTGCTCTTCCCCTTCATGCGATATATGATGAACTGGAGTGCCTTACATATCCCTTCTTCTCAGTTGATGGTTTCCAGAACTCACTGATGTCGCCGACCAGATGCATCGCCTACATAGAGCCATTGGCCTTGTGATAAGTTTCGAATGCAGCGGCATTGGCCGTGAGATGCGAGAGAGCAGCATTGTGAGAAGTGTTCCGGTATCAACTCGTCTTGTTGTGTATGTATTTGAGCTATACCAAAGGCCGAGGTGAAATTGTTGCGTAACTTGCAAATCGCCTGGTTGTTTTTGGAGGTTGACGTATCGATAAGGAACACCCCATTTACGATACCCCACAATCTGCATGTCCTTATACTGCCAGACCTACCATAAAATCGATGATAGGTTCTACATGACATTTATTATAGGTATGCTGTCCTTTTATCTTGATTTAGGTTTGCTTTAAGTTTCTTTTCTTTTATTACTCAATTTTTTGTTTCATTTAATATCTTAACGTCATTTGATGGCTGTCTTTTCCCAACTGCTGTAGATATACATATTGCAAAACATAATAATACAGATGCTTTTCCCCCTCCATCCCACCAACGTAGAACGAGTGACTCCCAAATGATCTCTTTCGCCATAACTCGCGCAAGTTGATTCCAAAAGGGTATATTGTCCTATGATATCTCGTGGATGGGGTAGTTATAGTCTGCGGCTTTCTTGACCCGTCGAGAATTCAGAATGTCGGCCACTGCTTTGTCAGATTCGCCGATAATTCCGGTCTGCCCCAGATGTGCCCAAGGAGCCGCTGACTCTAGTGACTTGGCTTCGACTTCCTCCAGCGACTTGGACATCTCCGTTGTGCCAAACTCCCACATATTTGCCTTCATACCAATGCCGTAAATCTGATGCTTGCGCAAGTAAGCGAGCCACAGCTGGACCGTTTCAGGATTGCCATCTTTGATTTGGATCATGCGCCTCAGAGTCACACGTTCAAAGTTCTCTTGGGATTTCTTGAAGATGAAGTGACTCCTGGGTACAGTCCATCGCTCTGTGATTCGCGGAAGCGTTATTGGTCCAGATGCTGGTAATCCTAGGAAATATGCCGCTCGTAGCGCAAAATCTGAGAAGAATTGGAGGGGCTGCAAGCTGAATGATCGCAGCTGCAGATCGCATGAGGGGATACCGAATTGAGCCTCGCGTTTTAATGGCTTAAGGTGGATTGCTTGGAGGGATCGTGGGTTTCGTAGACTCGGTTCGTTGTCACCATTCTTCTTAGCTGGTGTAGAATATGTTCTCGAATTGGGTTTGTTGGACAAACATCTGAGCTTTAGGACATTACATTCTCTGCATGTTGCCTTATTTCGAGAACTCACCCGAATGCTGGGGTCTTGTTGGCAATCCATGGCACAGAGGCCTACCATACTGGAGTTAGACAAGCTTCTTTCCAATCCCAAGAGTTTTGGCCATACCTGGAGTTGCGATAGGCGCAATGGGCTCTGTCTGAGCATATCCAAATGTCTGTTTCGGCTATGTCAAATGGCGAGTTTTGGCGGTTAGCGGATGCAGCGAAAGATTCTGCCACATTCAATGCAGTCAATTGGAGTGGGGTGAATCTTCGATTGGAACTACGCTAGCAACGCACTTAACCAAAAACGGCAATGGATCATCCTTACAGTTGCTTTTACTTCATTCATACAGCCCTACCATGCAATTCATTCATTCATTCAACATCGCCACTACAGCATGGTTGATCCATAGGTAGCCTTAGCGACCATGTCGAGCAGTCGGGGATTGGATGACTCGGCCGCGGGGTGAGTGCGATTGAGACGTCGTCAAGGTTAAAATCACTAACTGTTAATTGCTAGGGGTAATGCGTCGGATTCTGATTCTGATTATGAGGAGCTCCAAGATGATATCGCTAAATTTGATCAGTCAGTAAGAGAGTTCTTGCATTCTCACCAAGAACGGAATGACTCACCATTTCCAACGCGTGGAGTGGCTAGGGGACGAGGCTCTCGAGGAGCTCGAGGCCCTCGCAAAGCCGCCAAACCTCGGGGAGACATCACGGCAAGGTTGGCCAAAGTCAACCAGGCATTTCTTCTTGGAGATTATTCAAGAGCTTTGGACCTCGTCTCGGAAGNNNTTCGAATTAATGCTGAAACACCAAGCATGGACAGCGTTGTCGTCCATCTTCCGCGAGCAGGGCGAGCATGCCAGGGCATTATCTGCCATGGTATATGCTGCTCACCTTCGACCCAAGGACGTTGCTGCGTGGCTTGACTGTGCATCCTTTGCGCTCAACATTGTATCTGAGGATGAGGCGAGCAATCTTCATACGGCACGGTTGTGCTACTCTGCTGCCCTTAGAGCAGACCCTACGAACCTCGATGCTAGGCTGGGCAAAGCTACTGTTTGTCACCAACAGGGCCATCTAGCTGCTGCGATAGCAGAGTATAACATTGTCCTCAAACACCATCCATATGATCTCGAGATCGTACGGAAGCTGGCAGAAGCTTGCATTGATAATAAGAATACTGAGGCCGCCGTCCCTTCCGCTATCATGGCATATCGACGTTATTTTGACTATGAAATTGAGAACACACCACTTCACGGCTCAAGCGCTCCGTGGCATGATATCGGAATCTATGTGGAGCTCATCGCCTCAACTGGTGCATATGCTGAAGCCATTTACGAACTGAAGGCGTTGTCCAGATGGCTCGTAGGGCGTGTTCAGGAGCAATACTGGGATCAATGGCAAGCCGACGACTGCGAATGGGACGAGAATGACGAGCGTAGAAGTCATGTACCTCATTTCCATGACTCGATGTTTGACCCCGAGCTTTACGGCCCCTCCCTACCCCTGGATTTCAGAGCTCGACTGGCAATGTATAGGCTCAGACTAGGAGAAGAAGAAGAGGCTTTTGTAAGCTATGGCCTTCCCAGAAAACATGCCCCACGCGCGNNNTATCCANNNTCTAACTTGNNNCATNNNCAGAGACATTTGAGCTGGCTGGCTCCAGATAACCCACGTACATTCGATTTCATAACAGAATTCCCTTTCATTTCATATGACCTTGCAAGCGAGATCGCCAAATATGGGCAGCCGCAAAGAGCCATCCGATATCTCGAGTTACTTCGGGCCTCCACTGAAGAAGCAGATGCTACACTCTTGGTTCAATTAGGCCGTTGCTATCTAGCTACTGGACAGCAATCCACAGCAGAGGAGTGTTTTCACGCGGCTATCGATGCTGACGAGTATAACATCGATGCCCGTATCGAATTGGCAAACATGTATGAGAAAGCTAGAGAAGATGAAGAGGCCCTCATTCTCGCTGCGGAAGCAATGGCACTCAAGGAAGCCCAAGGGCAGCCCCCGGGCGAGGCTTCGACAAAGGAACAACTCCATACACTTTCAATATCAGATCGTGGTATACGGCGCATGGCGGCTGCCCAACCACGAGCAGGCCCTAAACAGGCCAAACCGAAGCCCGCTCAGACGGCCCGTATCCTGCCCAGGAGATACCGTGCAAAACGATTTGCGAATCCTGATAAACGCCGTCAAGACGAACGTTCACGCGCTATCAAACTTTCCCGGCAGTATGAGCTTGTTCGTGGTCTTAAGCAGCAGATCAAATCTGGCTCCAATGATCTCATCCCAATCTGGATGGAATCTTGCAAGGAACTCGTCGATGATTTTCGATCTCTCAAGAGATTTTACACCTGGGATAAATACCTTCATTTTCTTGGGAAGAAGGAGCTCCTTGAACAATTTGCGAACGAAGAAACAAATACCGAATTATCACAGATGCTTGAGCGCCTTAAACGATGTATGTGCCACCACCCCCAATTCTGCCGCAATTACTTGCGATTGTTCTGTTCACAGCCGTTACTGACCGATNNNTATAGCCTTGCTCCTCAACCGGACAGCTTACCAGGGCCAGCGTTCGATAGTCATCAAGGAATATCATTCGATGACTGGCTCGATCTCTTTCTCGATTATGCCATTGGATTGTCCCTTGCACATCGTCGCGAAGAAGCATACCAGGTATGTGAGTCTGCAAGGGACTCAACGGTATTTCAATCAGCCCACCACAATTTCGCCATACATATGGCTTGGAGCGGTATGTATCTGCCTATTCAACTCTCCGCAACGCTGATGTCGTATTAACTGGACTAGTGTGCGCTATTAATACGAATGACGAAGAGAAATGCATTACAGTAGCACGTCACTTGATGAGAGACGGCGGAATATCTGACTCTTCGCGGATGTTTGCACTGCTGTCCAGGTTGTGCCAGTCACCTGTTTCATGGTACACTTCTGGACCAGCCCAAAAATTTATCTTGAGACAGATTAAAGCAATTGACATGAGCTATGAAGCCGCAACAAAGAATGCCGGTAATAATGATCACGACCAAGATGCAATGGCTACCGCAAAGATGAACATGGACATATGTCTCTTGATGCTTTACGGCCATATTCTTTTCACTTCTACGAGCTACACGTATGCGATAGGTAGGCATGAGAAGCATCCAATCCCCGCTCGGGTAGAAGCACGAGAACTAACTACAGACAACAGGATACTTTCTGCGTGCGTGGTCACTTGACCATGAGAATGCTATGGTCAACTTGAGCCTGGGCCTTGCATATGTCCACTATGGCCTTAAGCGACAGTCGACCAACCGCCAATACCTGCTCCTACAAGGACAAGCTTTCATAAGCCACTATGTGCAATCTGGGGGAGATGAACCACAACTCCAAGCCGAGAGATTTTACAACGTGGGGAGGCTCTTTCAGCTGCTTGGTATTGGCTATCTCAGCCTACAGTACTATACAAAGGCATTGGAAGCAAACAAGTTGGCAGGTGGAAAGAAACTTTTGAAGGATATAATCTTTGTCAACGAAACCATATCCTTGCTCTCAACTAACCATAAGAGCCTAGCACATGAATTGCTAGTAAAAAACTTGAAGCTGTAATATCGATAGCTATCCACAGCACAGCGTTTAATAATGAACTACATCGAATAATATTCCTCCTGGCAATGGCCACTTGCGGGCTGGAAAGAAAGGAGGGTAATAGATTTGGTTGCTCATCGGACACATGTCGTAAAATTTTTGTGTCAATAGCAGTGGCGTACATTCGATCACGAGCAATCACCGTTTGTGAACAAAAGAATGATGGACCAGCAAAGAGAGCACGCAACTGTGCCATAATTTTAGACAACCAATTGTCTACCTGGAACTCATATTGAGATGGAACCCAATCGATATCTCAGCGTTATAGTGATGCATTTTCCTATTAAGCCGGCGAGGTATCAATTCCTGCGCAAATCGCGTCTAATGGTTTAAGCTGCGGCCAATTGACCTGAAACTTTGCAAAGATCCCCTTTTTTTACCACCTGCTAAATCGAAATGCGTTTATGCGGTCTCGCGCTTGCCCTCCTTGAGCTCCTTCTGTTCATCAAGTTAGTTGAGTGCCTGGGTTTTTTCGGTCTCGAACAGGGTGAATCGTACCAGAGCCTTCATGGTGCCGTGAAGAGCATGTCTGTGGTTTCGGCGGAACTTGGGGTCGGTTCCCTTGAGGGAAGGGTATCTCGAAGTCTTGGGCTTCTTGATGCTAGAAGGAGTTAGATGCGGCGGACTTTTCGTAAATTTCCCCAAGAGGTGACAAACCCGTTACGGTGCGCCTTGCGCGACTGGTTGTGCTGGGACGAGTTCTTTGATTCTAAATATCGAGAATTAACGACTGCCGTACGAGGGGATCGAAATCGTGGGACAAAAACTCACTGGCCATTGCTGCTGTGGTTTGACTGTGCTTGTCCGGTGAGATTTTTCCAAGTCAAGATTCAGATCGTGCGGAAAATGACGAGTGGGTGGTACCAGCCCTAGTGTGTGCGAAGAGGGGACTTTGCGCGTGTAAGCGAGACGTGCCTATTCTTAGGCTAGGGAGCTAGTCGAGATCCCCCAGACTACTGCTACCGGAACTTTGTGGCATGGAAAAACGGGTTAGAATGTAATATTACGTAATACGTATATTGAGGCCATATTAGATGATCTTAAACAAGTATATCATTATATTGAAGCATATTTATCAAACTAATATAGGCATATAAATTCTGTTATATGTGTAGTATTTTATATATAATAGGGCTACTAGTAATATATAATTTAATTATTTTATTTAACTCATTTTCAGTTAATAAATTTTAACCAAGGGAATAACTTTTACCCACATAAATTACGTTTGCTGTTCTATGCTGTCTGATACCTAGGTACCTAGTCTGCTATGGCCTCTTATTGGTCTAATGGCGCCTAAATCTTGAGCAAATAGCAGCTAGGCGCAGTTTCAGGTCCTAGTCCTATGCTACGCTCGATAAGGCGTTTCGAATCATTCTTTACTCCTGGCATCCCATAGCCGGTCGCCTTTGGGTTTCTTTTCTTCTTGATAGGTTCTCCTTCCTCAGCCGCGTTTGACACGATCCCTCACGGACAGCTGATTGGTAGCTGGATTGAATTGCCTGCCTGGAAGCAGACACATCCCATCTTGCTTAACTAGTGCGTTTCCCTCTTGGTGAGCCTCGCCAGCTTCCAGTTTGCCTTGTTGCTTGTTGGAAGGGACTCGGGCTCGGTCAGCTACGGAAAAAAAGCGTGGCCCGTCTGCTAACGCGCGACTAGTTCGTTAGAGGAATATGTTGTAACTCGCCATAATTTGCATCGTTGCGGTTTGCGTGTCTTGTCAAACCGTTCTGCTCAGCTGGATACTGCAGGAATTCGCCAACTGTTCTCCCGTCCTTAGCCCCTCTTCTCTTTTTCACTACCCTTTCCTTCACCCCATTTTGACGCAGCCGAAGAATGCTCAATATGTCTGGCAGCCACGTCGCCGGCAATCGCAACAGCACCCCTGAAGTCAATGCGCCCTCTCTAAGACCACCCTCTTCCCGAGCAGTTGGCTCTGGCAGCTCGCTGCGCGCCTCTGCCGACATGGCGGCGATATCAGGGACGTCGCCGGCCAGCCGCATCAGGCCGTCATCCGATTTCTATGGCCAACCACAGCAAGGNGGTCACGGCCCTGGGGGCCTGGACATTGATTCTCAGGACAAGATCGCCCAACAGTGGATTGCGGACATTGATCAGTATGAGACGACGCTGGAAGAAATGGCTGCGGCCACGCTCGATCAGGATTTCAAGGACGAACTGAGCGCTATTGAGCAGTGGTTTCGCGTCCTTAGCGAGGCCGAGCGCACAGCTGCTCTGTATGCATTGCTTCAGCAGACAACTCAGGTCCAAATCCGCTTCTTTATTCAAGTTCTCCAGCAGATGGGCAAGAACCACCCGATGTCCGGTGTTCTCTCCCCTGCGACTTTTGACAAGGTAGATCTCGTGTGCAGAATTCACTCGCGCATTCGCAAGCTAACTTGTTCTTTTCTTTTGCAAGACCCAATGTCCAGTCGGCTTAGCGATGCCATGAACAAGCTCAACGTCGACTCTGCCCGAAACTCATTTGCTCGCAACTCAGCTATTTCAACATCCAAGCGACACTCTGGCCTCGATGCTTCCACGATCAATGCCATGTTCCCGGATGCCGCAGCAGCTATTGCTACTGAAAAAGCAAAGTTTACTCAGCAAACAGGAAACCCGCCTTCATCGAACCGTAACAGCGTTGCCATCGATCCCCGAGCCGCACTGACGGGGTCCAGCATCCCGGCTGCCACTCCGGATTCCAGAGATGGCAATGTCGCTTCATCAGCATCGCCATGGGGCAGCGGCGGAGACCCCGCAGCAGCTTCCAAGGCGGGATCATCTCAAACCCCAATGGGCCAATTCGTACAGCCTCCAGCCTCTGGAGGAGGTTTGAGGTCACCACGGCCACAGTTGTCGAGTAATTCTACTCTTCAAACGACCACCTTGACTCGTGACAAAAATGCGCCTGAGTTGCCCCTCTTGTCGCCATATGCGACTGGCAGTGGCAACTGGGCTTCCATGGTCAACACACCGATGGCACCAACATTTAATACAAACTCCGCTGGCCAGGCTGACATGGTGGCCAACGCGACAGCAATGAAGCTTGCAGCTCTCTCTACGGTCAACAACCGCTTTGCTTTGGACGACGTTCGCAAATATCGAAGAGCCAGGTCCAACGATGCTCCAGGGGCACAACACCAGATGCCTCCTACTCCCTCGCACATCAATATCCCCAATGCCAATGTTGTCATGATTAACGAACATGGGCAAATACTGAATCGCGATCAGCTGATGGCCCTTCAAGCACAGCAAGGTCTCAGTCTTGGAGGACAGCGATCTCGTCCGAGCTCTCCAGGCTTGCCCTTACAGTCTGGCATGGGACCCATGTCACATTTTACTTCCCCTCAACACAACGGCTTTCTTAGCGCATATGATGGTTCTGCATTGATGGCCGGCGGCATGTCGCCTGTCGGCTTGGGTCAACTAGGAATAAACACCCATGAAGGATACCTCTCGGACCACTCTGACATGGCTCGAGGACGGTCACCGAGAGGAAGACGAGGAAGCTCAAAGCCTCCGGAAGACCCTACGGACCCTACTCTTCTCCAGGACATCCCCAGCTGGCTTCGCAGTTTGCGGCTACACAAGTACACAGACAATCTGAAAGATATGAACTGGACAGACCTGATCGAATTGGATGATAAGGCTCTGGAGGACCGAGGTGTAAACGCTCTCGGAGCACGGCGCAAGATGCTGAAAGTTTTCGAGCAGGTCAAAGGTGAGTACTGATTTACTTCTGATGCCATCAGATTCAAAATGGAAACCTGATTCAAAGTGGAAACCTGATTCTAACCATGACAATAGAAGCCAAGGCGGAAGGCAGGATAGGTTAATGTCAATTTTTGGTATAATACAACATGACAGCATAAGCGCTGGCTATCGACTATTTTTACATCAAGTAGTTACTACTATCATGACTTATATGCTACGAAGCAGGATCATGAGACCAAGAGTATGTTATCACAATGGAATTTAATAGCAAAATTATATATATATGTTACACATATAATCAAAAGCAAAAAATTGAGAACGCGTATCGTTATGAAAGTTGTCAAATTCTTGTAATTTATTGTTTGGACTCCATGTGCTTATAGCATGCTATGTTACTAGACTATTGGCAGTGGATTCTTGTCCGGGTATCGCTGTATAAATAGGTAGATATTGGGTTCAGTTTCTTTTCCGTCGTTTGGCAACTACTGACTTGTAGAATGCCTTTCGTCCTGATCTCTTTGTGTCCTGGATAGAAGAATACTTGGACGCGAGCTTTGTGTCATTATGTGCGGACATGATACTTTCTGATAGCGACTTCTTCTTCTCTCGGCTCCCCAGTCTCGCGCTATATGGATCGGTTGGGCTGGCAATGATTCTGCCCACCTGGGAATAAACGGGGGCAGAAGCTCGTAGGGTTTTTCTCTGCTGCTTAGGGTCTAGAACATTTCGCATGCGCAACAGTTGCCAGTCTCTCTTGAACTCTGGCGTCAGGTCGGTTTTGGGGAGGTCAAACCACTCAGGCCCTGCTGTGTTCTATAGTACGAGTTAGCGATAAGTCGGCTTAACACATGAAGAGGCCGGTGTAAGCCAGTCGCAATGAGTGAAGAAGCTGAGGTTGAGTCGCTTGGTATTCAGAGTAACTATGATGTAAATAGCAATCAGGAGCCACGGGCCTATAGTCCAAGACGGACGTTGTCCCGTGTCATTGTGCCTTGCGGCTAGCTTTCATCTTTATACCAGCTATCCTCCCAGGGAAAAGAGGGTGAAAGAAAGAGAGAGAAGAGAAAAATGAAAAGCTTGGTTCTTACCTTACCCTTCCGCTGCTCTGATGCTGCTACCTGCGGTCGCGGCACGCGGACTTGTGTCTTCTCCTGCTTAGGAGGTAAAACCTTCGTATCCTCTCCTACGGGCTTGGCCGTTGTCGAAGCCGTCGAGGCTTGCTTGGGAATTATGCGGCCGCCGCTGAGGCGCTCCTCGGCCTGCTGGAGAAGCTTCTGCACGTCATTGTCGGCAAAACCAGCCATCATATGACTTGGGGAGAGAAGATCAAGGCCGCCTCGTGAGAAGTCTCCCGTTGTAAAATTTTCAGGAAATTGGTCTTTTTGTAGTATGGAACTTTGGCGCTCGTATGCAAAGAAGTGGATATTCCATTACAAGAATTTTTCTGCCCCCACTTCTGTCACAATCGATTGTACAAAATTATAGTATGCAAGTTTATGCAATTAATGGATATGAACAAACCGAGCTTGCCAGCTCAGGTCAATGATTGGCTACTTGGTAAATGGGCTGCGCAGATGGGAAGCACCTCTGACAACATCACCTAAGGCAGCCCAAAATCAACAACGCGATCGCTACGCTTCGACTCCAGTTACACCGTTACGCGCTCATATTATACCCAACAGTGTTTTTGTTCTTGCTCAAAGTTGCTCAAAGTTGTTCAACCAAGCTCCACGAGTAATCACAAGTACGAGAGATTTCATCCCCGCTTTCAGCTATATACTACTGGACTTATAATCGTGAGAGCTGACGCCGGTATTATCACTATTAGTAGTAGCGTCCCTCGCATCATCACGACTATCACTATCGCTACTCGTCAACCGTCCAGCTTAGACAATGGAATCACAAAATCAATCTGCACCAGCCCACCCTTCACATAACCGACCTACACCAGTGTATGATCCTACACAAGGTGGACACTATGGTNNNTTATTCTTGTCCAGCTGGGCGTACATTATTGGAAGACTAATGCGCCCTCCTGGTGCCTGTGCTGCAGTTCGTATACATCGATATCTGTTCGGCCGAGTCTTTGTTTTGTGTNNNCCAAGGATACAGCTTGCCTCGCAAGGCTTTGCGCCCGCGGAGCTCTATACCGGTCCCTGGGCAAATGTTTGTCTTCCTCGGTTGCTATGCTGCGCTTCCACTTGCNNNCTAGCCGGCGCGCTCNNNGTTCATCAGGGACTCACAGGACAGTACAAGGATATCCTGACGACGTACTGGCAACAAACAATCAGCCATTTGGAGAGTGACACCCATGATTACAAAATCCATCAACTCCCCCTCGCCCGCATCAAGAAAGTCATGAAGGCGGATCCTGAAGTCAAGATGATCTCAGCAGAGGCACCAATCCTCTTTGCCAAAGGCTGCGACATATTCATCACCGAGCTTACCATGCGAGCTTGGATTCATGCTGAGGAGAACAAGAGGCGCACATTACAGCGCTCCGATATTGCCTCTGCACTTGCTAAGTCGGACATGTTTGATTTCCTGATCGATATTGTCCCAAGGGAAGAAGCTACGGCACACGCTAAACGAACTACCACACAGCCTTCCGCCGCGCCTGTTCCAGGGCCGGGTCAGGCGCCAATGCCGGGGCAACATGCCGGCATGGCCCAGTCGGCTGGCCATCCATCGTCTCACCCAATGGCCACCGCAGATTATATGGGCGGACATGCCCTTGCTTCTGAGCAGGATTACAGACAAGCTCCCAACATGTATCCCGGCCAGGCCCCTCCCGCTCCTTATGGACAACCCCAAGCACAAGCGGCCATGTATAGTGAGATGGAGGGCATGTACCAACAATATTCGGCAATGCAGCCGCAACAGGTAAGTAATTTTCCGCCACAGCATTGCTCTTCTAATCAT
>JARWZN010000005.1:2745910-2774193 GCA_030015385.1 Trichoderma sp. BMH-0061
GCATCTATGCCGTCTGAGGAGTTTGAATAGGGGCCTCCTCATAAGCAGGATGAAAAGGAGCCTCCTCATAAGCAGGATGAAAAGGAAGAGGTAATTGATCTAACGCTTACATGACGACAAGTGCTCTTTCAACTTCTGTTGCGGCACATAACAGTCGCAGCCTCAAAGTGGCCATGTGGGTAGCTGCTAATGCGAAAGAGTCTAGATATGCAAAATAGACAAGCATATCTTGTAGTTTAGAGAGGCGTCTAGAAATTGCTTTGCTTCATTTCATGATGGCAAAGCGAGATAAGTTGGAAAGTGGCGCAGCTCTCCCTGAAGGCTGTGCGGTCGGAGTAAGCCTACGTTGTGTTAGCTTTTGTCTTTCAAAGGGTCTTTTGTTGTTTTTTGTTTATTTTCAGGTGTTTCGGTGATGGCATACTTCTCAAGTAGGATCGGCCCATTGAGCACGTCAACTCGGCCATATTTCTTGTTGCGGATTGAAATATCATAAAATTCTTCATGATTGTCAGATTGCATCAGATTTACAGTCTGCTGAAGTTCGTCAAGATTTTCGCGTAGCATCTGCCCGTTTTCAAGACTTCCGACAAACTCTGTAAGATAGTTGACATCCTGTGCCAGAGCAAAGACACCATGTCCGTTGATGTGTCGAACCTCTGGTGAAAGAGGGAGGGCCTTTGAAGGCTGGTTAATATGCGTCGATCATGATGTAGGTACAGGGAACGGCATACCAGGATTTTTTCAGCTGCATGGCTTAGAGCATCAAAATAAATCAACTCCTTGATTTCTCTCGGCAATCCCAGAAGCGTCGAGTTCATAATATTGGATAGATACCGAGTGAGCGTTTGCATGTAATTGCTTGGCTCTGTCGGCACACCGCTCGCCAGCCTACAAATGTCTTGATTAGCGCCTATGGTGACTCCATCATCCAAAAACCTTACCAGTCGTATTCTGCTGTGTCAACGAGATCATCAATTTTGGAGTTGACCAGTTCAAATATTCTCTTCTCAGCAGTCTTCTTGTTGTTGCGGAACTCTTCCGTGGCGTTTAGTCTCAAAGGACCACCCGCTGAAGTAGACGATCTTGCTCGTATTAATAGCTGTTCCAACTCTCGACAGGCTATTTCAAAGTGCTCCAAGTTTATAAGGATCTGCACTATTTGACCCAGATATTGGGAGCTTAGACGCTCGACGAGGGATTTGCAGACTTTCTCGCTGAGGAGCTCGTCTAGAGACTGCTTTGTTGATTAGTTGTCTGTATTTCTACTTGGACAGGGGCAGGGGTGGTAGTAGAAACCTTTCGAAGCGTCTCATCAATGATATCTGAATGCTGAAAGTGATCATCGAGAAAGAAATAGAACTGATTCAGAAAGTTTCGAATGTCGATACAGCAGAGTGGATACATCTGAGAAAACGGTAAAACGCATGGAAACCTATCACGATCATTAGTATCTACTGTGCATCCTAGAAATAGTAAGCGTACGTAAGCTCCTCTGTAGGTCGATCTGGCGTGAACCAGCTGACGTTTATCACTTTTTCGTAGTCGCTGAGTGAGTTGATAGCCATCGGCATATAATCATCCGTCGAAACGATCTGGAGTATTGCNNNTGAGTAAATGGTCTTGAGGCAAGGACAATTTGTACTACGTACCTCTTGAAAGTCTTCGCTGAATCGGCGCTTCAGTAGCTGGGCATATTTGTCGAAGAGCTGCAGGAGAAAGTTATCCAGAGTAGACACAGAATATCCCCAGCCCTGATATAAACAAATATTTGTCAGAAAAGTATAAAAGCAACGATTCCCAGACTGCATGCTTACTTCCATAGTCTGAATGAACAATGCAATGACGCTTTTAATTTTAAGTAGGACTTCAGCATTATCAATATTTGTTAGAGCCTTCGTGGTGAGGGCTATGGCGGCGGTACACATGGAGTCCCACAACTCCTCTACCTGTAGTACATCGTTAAAACCAGTTGAGGACTCAAGAATTCCAGGTGCGCTGATACTCACATCAACCACGGATCGTAGATATGGGACCCGTTGCATCGTTGCCTTTTCTATAATTGCAAATCCTGCAATTCCTTCAAGAAGACTGCTAAGAGAAGACCCATCCTCAGCCAGTAAATCAATCGAGGTTGGCACTAAAGGNTCCTTCTGCTGGCGTCGGGTAGAGGCGTATTCCGAGCGAAATCGATCGCTATGTCCAAGGGCATCATGAATATGCAGAGCTTCAAACAGCGGTGTAAAATCAACTTGGAGCTCTTCGTTGTCGAGAACATCAAATTCTTCATTCTCGTCTGAAATCAACTCAATGGACGAATTCAACTTGAAATTCTCCAAGAATTTTTCGTTTTCAATTCGCGCCCTTTGCCTGTTTCTTCGCATTTCTGTATGATAGAACGCAACTTCACCCAGAAATTGTGAGGTCTCACGAATCCGGAAGAGCCAGGTGTTCAAGTCCGACATGACCGCTTCGGAAATTGCCCTTCGGGAAGCAGGAAGAGACTTCTGAATTGCATCTGCCAGGCGATGCTGGGTGGCATAGCGATTCTGGAGGATCGGAACAAGGTGTTCATTCTGCAAATCCTCCAGCGACTTCAAGGCGGAATAGTATTTTTGNCGGCGCACAAGCTCATGGGAGTGGTTCACGGCATGGAGCACCGTAAGGGATTCTCGAAGCGCATCCGCCGCGTCAGCAATATTCTGGCGCACAGCCTTGGTGTTGACAAGGGCACCCTTTTGATCGGCAAGCTTCTCGGTACTTGCTTGAATTGATTGGTTGAGCTTGAGAATCTCAGTGGTCAGGGTAACAGTCCCTTCGCGGACTTCTTGAAGTCTGTGGACCGAATCGAGAAACTCTTCGTGTTTGGTCAATCCGATTCGTTCAATGTCTGCTTCGCGGTCCTCGGAATAACGAGACAATGACTGCAGAAGGGCTGGCGTCCGCCGTGAGTTGGTCGCATCTTTAAGCACCGGTATGAGGTGATCTAGATAATCGGAGTCGGAGGTTGACAAGATGATCTGAGGCTTNNNGACGGTACTATGAGGATCGCACATGATAGGAACACAAACTTGAGGCACAGCAGACGTGTAGTCGTCTAAAGCACCGTGCCTACGAGGCATTGTTGCATAGTTGCTCCGGCAAAAACACTCTTTGACTGTTTTCAACTACGAAAAGCGTTGTCGGTAGATGCAAACACGACCTGTGGCGAAGATGCTATTCGCAAGTTGTGCCAGCTGTAGTGTCGCAGTGACAGACAAGGAAGCTAGAAAGAAGCTTAGTACGTGTACTGGCTGGAGCTCCTAATGTGCCGTTTTAGTACCTGGTAGGTACCGTTGGGGGCGCCCAATGATTCATCAGGTACTGCAAACTACGAGGTACCGCTATCTATGCAGTCTTTCCAGGAGAAAAAGAAATCCCCGTGCCTGTTCGGGACCCCTAGTAATATCATCGGCCGGAACGTTGTGCGCCGAGGTACAAAAAGTACCTGTGCTAATGCCTCGATGCTGTCCGGAGTACCTTGGAGGGATTCCGATCCAGGGGTCGCGCTACATGCTAGAATGTACCCCGCGCTGTACTTCCAGGCCCTGGATTCGATGATGGCCTCATCCACTCCCAACGAGCTCGTTCCGACATCTCCAGATCGCCGTCATGTCTGGAGATTCAAGTTTGGTGGCCTGCTTGGTCGAACGATTGTCCAGCAGGGTAAGCAACAATTCGCGTCAATCGGGCATATTTGAATCCACGAACACTTAACTAACGGTTATCAATCTTCGCGTTGCAGCTACCGCACCTCACCGGAACGAGCAGTCCAAGTCCCCTTGAAGATGAAGTGCTGCATATAACGAGATCGACACTTGTCGATTTGAGCAAATCTTTCATTAATATAATATTGGAATCACTTGTGGGACTACTCGAAGACCTCGCGCGCCCCTATGGCAGTATTTCAGATCATCCCAGCCATGTCTTGTCCTCGGAGATCTTTGTGCTGAGCTTGGCAGCCGATTGCTGCTCTGCTAATTGGACTGGGCAGCCCAATTCGCACGACAGTGTCACACCTTTACCATCTACTGCCCTAGGGGAGCGACTTGTTGGCCGAATTTTTGACGCTCTCAAAGATTTGCTGGAACCTATATCCGACAATTATATGTTGTCGGCACAAGTGCTGCTGGACCAAGGTACCGAAAGCAGTGCCAGCGTGACATCCTCAGCTGGTGAGCCGCAGCAAGATATCCATCATGACGATCCCGATGTCGAGCGCCGCCTGTCTTCATATTTTGATCAAATCGAAACACCTATCAAGACACTCGTGGGATATGTCACAGCGTCTAGCTGGTCAGACTCATTTAGCTACCTTAGAGAGGTCATATACAATGTCCGCGTTTCTGCAGCAGTGGACGCTACTGCCGAGACTTGGGGCTCTCAAGAGTCCGGGAGAGGGTCGCTTATTGTCATGCGACTTCTTTCCTCCTTCTGGGTGGATGGTTCCAAACTTGGGTTCATCATACAAGAGATTTGCTCGAGCTTTCTTCATTTTCGAAAATCATATCAGAACACTGTCGCTGCTACCATGCCTTTATTAATAGCTCGATGGATTGACCGATATCCGCAAGAATTTGTCCATCTCCACCGTCTTCATAAACGACTTGATGGAGGCGCGGATACCCTTTTTGATATGACACAAACCGTGACTGACAATGGTAGACGCAAAACCCTTCTGTTTCCTCTCCAAACAACTCTTCTGTTCCTCATGCCTGATGTTTTCGAGGTTGCTAGTAACTTGAGGGAGGCCAAGAGCAACAATATCATGAAGAAGGTGTCATTTTTGGACGCATTGCGTAAGACCATGAAGAATGGAAATGAGCAAGCCGGATATTGTGTCATCTCTCTACTCCGCGCTGCTCGTCATTTCAGCGCAGAGAGCGATTCTGCACTTGTCAGCTATGCCATGGATGTGCAGGACGAAGTACGAGACGCAGTATTTCGCCATTCCGCCACAAATTCGTCTTCTGCCCAGTTTGATCAGAATATGATTACTGCTGCTTTTATTACTCTGGCGCATCTAAACCTAGATGTGTGTATTGATACTGTCCTTGATACTTGTATCTCGCCTTCGTCGCCACATAGTTTCAAAGTCGCGGTTATCCAAGCATGCTGGTACCTTGCGAACCAGTCAGACTCTTCCAGATATAACGAGCTCTTCAATGAGGCTCTTCCATTTATTCAAACACAGCTGAAGGTTTGCCATACAAAACTGTTTTCTTCTTCTCACCAAGCTTATACTAATTGGTTTCAGACTTGTGTGGCTGTCTCATGGGATCCGGCGGCAAATCTCAGTAATGAAGTCATAAATATGGCGCGCAGCATTCTCAAGTTTCTTGGTGCTCTGCCCACGTCCTTATTGAATGAGCTTAACCGTCAGACACCGGCTCTTGATACGCTGGGGCCATTTATATTCACTGTAATATCATCCAACAAGACCATTTGCCAAACAGCAACAGAAGTTGCCGAGCGACTCTTTTCAGAGCACCCAGAAGCCGTCAAGTCCTTCAATGAGCAGAGTCATCCCGATATACTTGAGCTGCGTGAGACATTCTGGACTCGAAGGNNNGATGAAAAACTGATGGTATCCAACATGAACNNNTACTCTTCAAGCTCCAAGGTTTTGCTCGAGTTGTGTGAACGAATGGTTCATCCTAGGCTATCCGAACTAACAATTATGCACGACTATCTCAAAGCTCGGCTCACCTTGTTGAAAAACATCCCGGTAAGGATCCATNNNTCCGATTTACAGCGGCCCTCCACTAATGCCGTATCANNNTTTCCTGCAGAATTGACTCGCCTGTCTGACGAGCTCCCTGATATGGTAGCTGCCTCGTCCAAATTAGAGACAGTTCTTCTTGTATCTCTTTGCTCTGCCGATATTGACGTCTGTCAGCTTGTTACTTCTTGCATAGGCCTATTTCTGGCTGAGTGCTCTTGCATTGGTGAATTTGCTGAATCTGTCAAGTCATCAGCGTCAATTCTTCGCAACGGCGATATATTCCGTGAGATTGCATCCCCAGGTTTTCGGTTCACAGGACTAGTCGCCTTCCAAAAACGAATTCGAACCTTTTTGCGCCGCATACAGTTTCCCACATCAGGCATACTGAACGCTTGGGAAATCGCATTTGATCGTTGGATCTATTTAGTTCAAAAAGTCTCCACGCTACATCCAAATTCTGTTGATGACCGATTATTGTCAGAGTGGCGAAATTTGTCAGGCTTCCTCGCGTCTCTTGGAGGAGCTTGCACCGCAGATCAGGCCATTGCCTTGGAGGAGCCATCGCTCCAGAATCTGAGATGGATAGATCGGTCACCATCTGAGCAATCTGAAGAGCCTTCGCTCAAACGTTATCTCAAGTTGGCTATTCAACTCCTAGCGTGTGCAAACGTTAGGGTCCGTGAAGCTATGCGCGAAATTCTTTCGAGCGAAGTGTCACCAGTTCTTTATCCTGCCCTATTTAAGTCTCTCGAATCAGAGTTAGAAGTGCTCTTTGCAGGTGTTCTCGCTCCGGCAGATAAGGCTCAAGAAACAGACATAATCTTTGCGGAGCAAGCCGCTTCTTTGCTAAAGACTCTGGTCGAGAGACTAGAAATCCCTGCTGATTTAGGGGCCGCCTCGTCAGTCCACTTGGGCCTGATGACGTTGAACTTCGCCAAGTTCATCGACGGGATTGCAGATACTGCAAATACCTTACGTGTCAAGATAAGGGTCTGTCAATTGTGCGAAGCAGTCACGAAGAGAAAGGAGCATTTGAACCTCCGTGATGATGTACATATTCGAAACCAGCTCCTCGAATACACCATTGGATGGATAGATCGACCACGATCACCACATGTGGATCAGGCCGGCGCAAGTGGGAAACCAGATGATTTGAACAGAGTTCAAAAGGATCTTGATAAAGCTTGTTTGCGATCTCTTGCAGATCTCACATTTCGTCTACCGCTTCAGCCCGCTGATAGTCAGTCAGATGTTGGAATGAGCGAGATGAAGTCTCAGATGTTTCACACCTACTTCAACCGATTTCTTTCCCTTCTCAATCATGAGTCTGCCGAAATCAGCAGATCGGAGCTTTCTGCAACTTTAATTGGCCGAGATGAAGTGATCTCTAATTCAGATTTGGCCATCACCATCCTCTCCAACCTCCTTAGCGCAAATATTGATGTTGGTCTCAAGCATTCCATCAATATCGGATATCACGACAATGTTGAGATCCGAACAGCATTCGTCAAAGTTCTTTTCAACATCTTAATCCAAGGAACTGAGTTTAGCAATTTGACAGACTCGGCTGTTAGCAAAAAATATGAGGAACTTTTAGAGGTTTGTTATCTCACCNNNCTTAGCCCTTCCCAGAAGCTGACAATGCAAATGCAGCTCCTTACAAAGGATGTATCACTTCCTGCCTCAATGAGTGCAATCTGCCCTAGTACAGAAGTCGATGAGCTTACAATTTGCCTCCTAACGGTATTTGAACAAAGAGGCCTTATCTTTGAACTGTTTGAGGCACTTATCCGGGCAGAAATTGATCAGACTGGTAAGATATTGCATTTCNNNTCACTCTTTTTAGTAGAATCGAAGAAGATCCGAGCTAATCTCCCATCAGAAAATGAGACGGAAATTTTGCGTCGAAATTGCGTTGCAACCAAAATGCTCTCTGTCTACGCCAGGTGGAAAGGTTTTGCTTACTTACAAGGAACTCTTCACAAGGTCCTTGAACGACTCATGCTCACATCCCAAGATTTAGATTTGGAGCTTGATCCGACCAGAGTTGGCACACAGGAAGAACTACAAAAAAATGCTCTTCAACTTCAGATAGTTGCGAAAGTTTTCATGGACGATATATGTGCTTCTGCTTCCAATATACCCCCTTCGTTCAGAAAAATATGCAGCATTGTGAGTTCATTTAATATCCTTTGGTTGTTGATCAATAGCCCTCACACCTCAAGTATTTCCGATGCTGTTTTACATCGCTTCCCGAATGCCAAATACACTGCGGTTGGCGCGTTCATTTTCCTCCGGTTTTTCTGTCCTGCAATTGTCGCTCCAGAAGTGGAGGGACTCGTGCCAACACCACCGTCAAAGGAAATGCGTCGAGGTCTACTGCTCATAGCAAAAATAATTCAAAATTTGGCCAATAACGTTCTATTCGGAACAAAGGAGCCTTACATGTTTCCGCTTAACCTCTTTTTAGTCCAGAACATCCATGTTGTAATGGGATTTCTACGTGAAATATCAGTGAGTGATTGGACAGCTCTTTTANNNGAAGATAGACTAACCACCNNNAAGATTCCACCGAGTCAACTAGAAATCAGTAGTAACAAAAAGGCCATCGATTTTGGGTCATGTGTGGCCTTACACCGCTTCCTCTATGACCATTGGGATCACCTTCAGCAGATTCTTGTCTCCAAGGATAGGAGAGAATACGTCAGATCGCCAGGGGAGCATCCTCGTGGTCGTTCACCGGCCATGGAACCTCTACGAAATTTGATTGCGAATCTCGGACCACCTCCTTTGGCCATTTCCTGGAACCGGCCACAAATCTCAACAAACAGTCCACCTTTGTATTCACGATTCCAGAACTTTATGCTTCGCAACGCCTTTCGTGGTACAGAGTCTTATTTGACATCTCGTGCGGTGTATGATGGAGGCGAGAGCAAGGTGAGACATGCTTTTNNNTTATCCTCTCACCTCGCCCCTACTTCTCAGGATATAAGAAGTAACNNNTGCNNNCTAAACTTTCTCNNNGATGGACTTTCGATCATTTGCATTATACTACGCCATATCGAAGCGGATAATATCGATTACGACACAATGCTTTATTGTTATCTCAAGGTAAGCTCTNNNATCTTCTCCATAGTCATTGGCACCCCAGCTGTTGCGCTGCATGAGAAGTTGTGTAGTACCAGCNNNCCGGTGGCCTTTGTAGCAATGGACCAAAGAAAGAGATTCNNNTTCGTTNNNCAGATTGCCAGCAGACTTTGGCATGAACCCTTCGGACTTTTCATAGACGCCACATGTTATAATGGACGAAACGACCCCCAAGATGACTTCTTTAAAATGCTTGATCTTCTTACTCCCTCAGAGTTGACACTTAACCTGACGAGAATTTATGTGTACAACATGAACAGCGCCTTTAGGTTGGTTAGATATGTGCCGTTACCCTTTACATCATTACTAACGAAATGGTTCAGGAGATGCTTTCGACATCTGCTACGAGTATCCACAAGATCTGAAAGCAGTGCTTTTCACCCGAGAAACGTGGAGTATCACTTGATAGGAAGCCTTCAGGATCTCCAAGCTCATTTCCATCTCAGCCAACTCCATCTTCCTAAGGAAACCATTAGTGTTGTTACAGATACTCGCTATATGTTCCAACCCATTACAAGGCTCTCAAAGTCGAAAGGAAAGGTAGAAGTGGTAATCAAGGTTGGAAGCCAGTTTGTCCAGGTAACCACAACCAAGAAACAGGAGGTTTTGTCTGGCCTCCGCCTCAGCACTACTGTCAATGATATTTTCCGCCTTGGAGATGTGGAAGAAGCAACGACAACACTTCAATCAGAGGATGATTCTTCCTTCGGACTGCGAGCAGATGGAGGGAAAATAGTCATGTACTTTACCAGCCCAAAGAAAGCCGACGTGCTTCAGACCATCCGCAGCGCCAAAAACAAGCATGGGAAAGAGAATCGTACCTATAAGCCCTTCGAGAGACTTATGCGTCCTCAAGACGTACCCGGCACATTACTCAACCTCGCCTTTACGAACCTTTTGAGTTCAGATCGCTCTCTCAGGTTGGCATCATATAATCTGCTTGGAGCATTGTGCAGGGCCTTCAAGTATAGCGCTGATTCTAGATTATCATGCGCGAAGGTCAGTTCTGAGGCGCCTATTGACCTAACTGATCATNNNCACNNNTCTCGTGTGCTAGACATCTCCATTCCTATTGATCCAACGCGATTTGTAGTGGAAATCAGCAATATATTAGCAACTACGCAACCACAGCTCACATCTGATTTCTTGACCGAATTTTTCGTAGGGTGGGAGAGTTTCCCTGAAGAACAAAGGCCTCTCAGCTTGGCTTACATGTCACCGTGGCTCACCGGTCTTCGAACAAATGTCTTGACCAGTGAACAAGACAGCGAAAAGGGACGAGAAAAGGTTGCGACTTTATTGAGGAAGCTGATCGATCTTATCGTTTTAGACCCGCACCTTTCTTATCCTCTCCAACATTTCGTCTTACCATCAATAACCAATGATGAACTCCTGCTCGATATATTCCTTGATGAGCTGATAAAAACTGCTCTAAGCTATGGTGCTCACGAGGAGTCATTAGACGTCATCTCACCAGTCATCATCGGCATTGGTACTGTTACTATTCGAGGAAAGATATTCTCCCGACTTCGCAAAACACTCAATCGTTCGTCATTGAGACCAACAAGATATCTGCAAGATAGCCCTGTTTGGGCAGAGATATGCGTGCTTCTGCAATTTTGCGTTGCTTTGTCATTTGATAGCGGTGTTCAGTCTCGGCTATTCTTGCCTGAAATATTTCACATCGTGACGATGCTCGCCAATACTGGCGACAATAGCGTTCGCTCACTCGTTTACAAACTACTGGTTAATTCAGTCCATTCGGTCTGTACAGCTTTTAACTTAGACGAGGCAAAACTCACCAAACTGAAGGCAAACCTTGACCTTCTCTGTGAGCCTCGAGGTGAGGCGTTCTCTTTGACGACTTCGAATATCCGCGACGGTGCCTCTGTCTCTACGGCACACGATTCAAGCTCAACACTAGCAGCAACTGAAAATCTAACTGTCATTTTATTCGACATATGCTCTATTGCAGCACCTTCGATTGACTTGGCCAATAGTTGGAGATCACGCTGGATGAGTCTTGTTGCAAGCACCGCCTTTCAGAATAATCCAGCTGTTCAACCAAGAGCCTTTGCAGTAATGGGATACCTGGCTCGTGAAGAGGTAGACGATGACCTACTTTACCAAGTTCTCGTTGCCCTGAGAAATAGCATCGGCCAATTTGGGGAAGATGGGAATAGCGAAATGCTTATCTCTATCGTAACGTCATTGTCAAAAATGATGATCAAGCTTCCTTCTGCATCTCGCTACGGACTTCAGCTTTTCTGGTTGGCCATGTCTCTCGTCCGACTTGTTCCCATTGGTCTTTTCAACTGCACAGCGCAATTCCTTGAAGCAGTCTTAACCAACATTGGCGCAGTGGGCAATGCTACGGGAGAGAAAATTGTCCCGCTTCTTTTACAAAGCCGTGGTCAGCTCGAAGAAGCTGCCTTGCCACTTGATGATGCGTACGGAATTCATTTCGATCATGAGAGCTTTCACTTTGCCGTCTGCGCTTACCTCGTCCGCGGACTCACTGATACGTCAACGCGCCCAACGGCAATTCGCGTTCTATCTTCATTTTTTGAGATTGCCAACTCTACTGCAGTACCTCCAACAGCTAAAAACGACCCCACAACAGATTCATTACCATATCTTGCCCTTATTTCAGCGCGAGGCGTGCTTCCTGAAGACTACAGAGATGGCCTCTGGATTGCTGGTATCGGTGCAGAAGGCACCGGCAATACTCCAACATACACTGGTCGACAAAAGATGGATAACGTAAGGGACAAAGATCTATTGCTCATCTCAGCTATCGAATTAGTCGACTTCCAGTATCTTGAGGAGCGAGTACAAGTCCGGAGCCTTCAGTGGCTAAATGATCTAGCCTTGCAACGGCCTTTGGTGTTTGAACAACTGTAAGTGTACAATGCTGCTTGACTAACGCGGGTTATTGACCAGTTTCATATAGATGTGGTGCAATACCATCATTAATTGAGGAGGTCCTGTTACATAGCCAGGATACTAGTGCTCTGAAGGCCGCCAATACCCTACTGCGAACAATCTCATCAGACGCAAACTTTCAGGATAAAATGACGTCGATGCGGCCACTAATAGATGCACTACATGAAATGGGATTTACAGGCTTATGGCGTTTCTCTTCTCAAGACCTTGGAGAAGAGATTCGGCGCGAATGCTTCGATTTGACAGAGAGATTGATAGAGGTAAGATTTATCTTAATTATTGAAATAAGGAAGTTACTAATTTTAATAGTTAATAATTATATAAATCTTCTAAAAATATTTACATAAATAGGGACTAGATTATATTACATATATAAGTTAAATATATACTCTTTGATTTAATATAATAGTTATTTTTCTTAAGTATAAAAAATAAATTACCTAAAGTATAATATTATTATTATTATTATTATTATTATTATTATTATTATTATTATTATTATTATTATTATTATTATTATTATTATTATTATTATTATTATTATTATTATTATTATTATTATTATTATTATTATTATTATTATTATTATTATTATTATTATTATTATTATTATTATTATTATTATTATTATTATTATTATTATTATTATTATTATTATTATTATTATTATTATTATTATTGTTATTATTATTATTATTATTATTATTATTATTATTATTATTATTATTATTATTAATATATAATATAATAAATAAATATATTAATAGTAAGTATAAAAGGGTTAGTATTAACTTACTAAAGAGTTATTTAATATAATAAAATATATAAGTACTTAGTTAGCTAAGTTATTATTTAGTTTTTAGTTAATTACTTTTTTACTTTATTAACTTGTAAGCTTATAAAGACCTATAGTCCTTACTTATTATATTTTATATTATATAAAATTAACCTTTATATTCTTTTATATAATTATATTATTAAAATAATTATATTATTAAAAATTATAACTCCCTTTCCTTTAATTATAAAATTAATTACTTTATCTTTAATAAAAATAAATATTTATATATTTATAAATTATTTATAATAACTAAGGATTATATTAATATAATTTTAATTATATATTATAATTATTTTAAATTTTATTTTTATACTTTTATTAATATTATAAAAAATTATAAATAAGTATATAAAACTTTATAAATATTATAAATATATAAAAAGTTATATACTTTTTTACTTTAAATTTAATATATTATTAAACTATTATTTTAATATTTAAAAAAAATATTAAATATAAAAAGGAAAATAAAAAAGTATTTAATATAAAGTTAATTATTATATTTTATTAAGTTTAAAAATAAACTTTTTAATATATTATTAAGATAAAAAATACTAAATTATTTTTTAAAAAAATACCTTAAACCTAAGGTATATAATATAAAAATATTATTAAAAATTAAAAAAGTTTACTATTAATAAATTTACTTTTACTATAGTAAATAATTCTTACCTTAAGATATTACTAATAGTAATATTACTATAAGTAATATTAAATTAGGAAAAGCAGTAGTATATACTAAAGTATTATTATTTAAAGGTTTTTCCTAAATATATATTAATTATAAAATAGCTTAAGAAAATATTATAAAATTAATAATAAAAGTTATTAAAATTATTAAATTATATAATATAATTAATTTTAAAAAAGTATTAGCTAAATTAAAAATTAAAAAAATAATTATACTTTTTATTAATAAAATAGTAAAGTTTTTAAAAATACTTAATAAAAGTATTAATAAATAAATTAAAAGTTAATTTAATAAATATTAACTAAAAATAAAGTCTTAGATTTTAATTTATTAAACTAAGCTAATTAAAAATTTAAGTTTAATTAAAAAATAAATTATATAAAGAAATATAAATAAACTTAAATTAATAAGTAAGGAAAAATTTAATATAAAAAAAATTAGTTTTTAAATTATAAATAAAAATATATAAAAGAAACTAAAGACTTAATAATAGTTTAACTATAAAAGAAGTTTTATTAAAATAATTTATTTATATATTTTAATAATATATTATAAATACTTATTTAAAATATAAAAGTAATTATTTTTTTTAATATACTTAAAAAAGTTTTAGTAATTAAAAATATTAAAAAAAATCTATATATTAAAAGGAATTTATATTTTAAAAAAAATTAAAAATAATTTTATATTAAGAATATATTATTTACTATATATTAAATTTAATATTATATTTTTTCTAAAAGCCTAAAATAATTTTAAAAAATAAATTTATTAAAAATACTATTTTAATAAATTTATTAAAAAACTATATAATTTTAATTATAATATTAATAGTTTTTTTAGTAAAAAATTATTATTTATTAATTACTATATTAAATAAAGTTTAAAATAAGGAAAATATAATTTATTTAGTTAATTAAAACTTATTTTAAATTTACTAAATATTTAAAAAAAATAAAGTTATAATATAATATATTTAAAGATCTTTATTTAATAATAAATTACTAGTAATAATATTTAATAAAAACTTTAGAATTATAATTATATTTTTATTATAATATTATATAAAAGTATAGGAGTATTTTATATAGAACTAAGGATTATATAATAAAATATTTTAAATTAATATATTAATTATTAACTTTTAAGTATAGTTTAATATAAAAGTACTTTTTAATAATAAACTTATTAACTTATATAACTTTTATAATTTATTAAAATAAAAAATAGGATTTTTATAATTAGCTAAATAAAATAAAAGGATTTTCCTTATATTTATAAAATTATTAAAAATTTATAAAAAATTATATATATTTAAACTTATTATATTTTACTACTTAATAATAAATAAACTTATTATTAAAATATTATTTAAATTACTAAAATTAATCATTATTAATTCTTTATAGCTTTTTATTTTAAATAAATAAGTTTATAATATACTTTTATTTTTATAAATATTATATAAAAAAACTACTTTTTTATTAATAGTAAATATTATTATTTATTATATAAATATACTTTTAAAACTATTATTAAAAATATATTAAGAAAATATTTTTAAATATTTATTATTAAAATATAACTTTAAAAAAGTTAAACTTATTAAAAAATTATATAAAATTATAAATAATTTCTTAATATTTAAATATATTAATAAAAATAAAAAAAAGAATTTTACTATTAATAAAAAAAATTTATAATAAAAGTAATATACTTTTTTAATATTATAAACTTTTATATTAAGGAATATAAATAATATATTAAAAATAAATTAAAAATATTTTACTATAAATACTTTATTAATAATATTTTTCTTAATTATTATAATAAAGTTAAAAGAAAATATATTAAAAATTATTAAAAAGATTATTAAGTTAGCTTTAGGTCTTAAGTATAAATAAAAGTATAATTTAAAAAAGTTATTTTTTTAAATATTAAAATATTAATTTTTAATAATTACTTTAAATTTAAACTATATTATAAACTACTTAATTATTTTAAATAAATCTTATAATCCTTTATATATTTTATTTAAATAAAAAAAAGGCTTTTATTAAAAGATTTAAAAAAATTATAAATTTATTATTATTAATAAATATTTATAATATAATAATTAAAATTTTAAAAAAAATTTATATTTTATAAAATTATTTTCCTAAGTTAGTAAATAATTAAATTTAAAATAATATATTTTAAAAATAAAAAAATTAATATAAAAAGAAATTTAATTTTAATATTTTTTATTTTAAAATCTAAACTTAATATTATATAGAACTTAATAAATATAAAAAAAGTATTTAAAAATATATAAAATTATTAAATAATAAAAAAACTTTATATTATTAAATAAACTAATTAATAATAGTAATATAATTTTTTAAAAAAAAATTTAAAAACTTTAAAAATATTTTTTAAATTTTTAATATAATATTAATTAAATATTAAAGGTTTTTTAAAATTTTAAGTATACTTAAGGATTAATAATATTAAAGTATTATTAATAATATAAAAACCTTAAAATTAAAAAAAATTACTTAAAAACCCTTTAGGATTTTTAAATAAGTATAGTTTTTAAGTAATAATAGTAGTATTACTAAAATTCTTAATAATAAAATAGTATTTTAATTTTTATAAATATAAGCTAAAGTTAAATAATAAGTTAATTATTTAAGTAAAGGCTTTTCCCTTTTATAGTATTTTTTTTTATTAAGGGGCTTTTAAAACTTTACTATAATTTAAAACTATTATAAAATTTTAAAGTAATACTTTTAAATAAATAATATAAAGTAGTAAGGTTATTAAATAATAAAAGGTAATATATATATAATATAATATTTTTTATTTTAGTATAATCTTTTATAATTTTTTATATTTTATACTTTTACTAAATAATAATATTATATAATATAACTCTTTTACTTTATATAATAATAAGTAAAATACTTATTATTATTATTAATATAATTAATTTAGTTAAATACTTTTTAATAAATAATTAAAAAAGATTTTAGTAAATTAAATAACTTACTAATATTATATAATATAATATAATAAATATATTAATAATAAGTATAAAAAAGTTAATATTAATTTACTAAAGAGTTATTTAATATAATAAAATATATAAATACTTAGTTAGCTAAGTTATTATTTAGTTTTTAATTAATTACTTTTTTTATTTTATTAATTTTTAAGCCTATAAGGACCTATAGCTCTTGCTTATTATATTACTTATTTAATTCTTTATAAACTTAAAGTAAATTAATATTTATATATTAGAAAATTAATAAATATTAATATAACTTTAAAGGAAATTTAAATTTATTTATATTAAAATAATAATAATTTTATAATATAGTAAAAGAGTATTACTATTTAAGTATTATATTTTTATTATTTAAGTATTATTTCTTTTAATTAAGAAAGTAAGTTTATTAAATTTAAAATTTCCTTAGTTTTTAAAAGGAGTTTGAAAATAAAAAAAATACTAAAAAATAATTTAATAATGTAAATAGTAAATTTATATAATAAAGTTTAATATTTTTTTTATATTTTTTTATTTAATATTAAGTTTAAAAATTATATTTTAAATTTATATAAGATTTTCTTTATTATTATATAAGAAAAAATAATATACTAAGATTTCTTTTATTATTTATATAGTAAATAAATTATTTATTTAGAAAGTTACTTAATATTTCTATTAATAAACTAAGAAAAGTTACTTATAAAAATACTATATTTTCTTTTTATTATTTTATATAGTATATAAAATACAAAAAGTAAAATAAAAATAAATATAAATAATTTAGTTATTAAAGTTTTATTATTATATTTTGAAAATATTTATTTTAATTTTCTAAGTATTAATTTTTAAGTTTTAAAAAGTAGTATTTTTATTAAAATTTCTAAAGTAAAAATATAATATTTAAATAATAATACTTTAGTAAAATATTTATAATAAAATTATATATAATAAATAAATAAATATATAAAAAGTAAAGTTTAATTTATATATTAATTAATTAATTAAAAAAGTAAAGAATTTTTAAAGTTAAATATAATATAATAATAATAATTATATAATTATTATTCTTTTTATATATTTAAACTTTTTAAAATATTTTTAAATTTATTTTAATTATATTATTATTAAATTATATTTATAAAATTAATAAATATTATATACTTTTTCTTAATATAATTAATATTAATACTTATTATTAAAATATATATTAATTAACCTTAGTTTATTACTTTAACTTATTAAAAAAAATTACTTTACTTATAATTATAACTTAAGTTAACCCTATAATTAATTAAGTACTATTACTTTTACTAAGTTAATATTTTTATTTTTAATATTTTTATTTAATAATTTAATTATAGTTTCTATTATATTTATAATTTTTTTAAAATATTAATTTATAAATTAAAAATTAACTTTTATTAACTTTAATATTACTATTATCTTTAATAAATAATTTAAATAACTTTATAAATTAATTTTAATATTATTTTTTTTAATAATAATATTAATATTAGTAATTTTTCTAAATCCTAGAGCTTTATAAAATTTATTAAAGTAGTTTTTTTTAAGTAATTTAATTAATTTATTTATTATTATTTAATTTATAAAAATATACTTTAACTTAATTTTTTTATTTTTTATTTTTTTATAAATAAAATAATAATATATTTTTATATATTTTAACTTTTTATAATTTATTAAGATTTTTATTAATATTATTATACTATAGTTATTATAATAAATATTTATTATATTTACTAAAAACTTTATTATATTTTTTTTAAAAAATTAATTTATAATTTTATATAAAGCTTTTATAATTAAATTACTTTTTTCTTATATTAATTTAAGTTATATATTTAACTTTATAATTAAATAAAACTATAATAGTTTATTATTTTAATAATTAATTAATTTTATTACTTTTTATATTAAATATATAACTAAAAGTTAATTTATATATATTTAAATTATTAACTTAATTAAAATTATTATATTTTTTTAATAATTAAAAATTACTTTAAAATATAAAATATAAGTTTTATATTTTATATATATATTTTAAAATTTATTTTATAATTTACTTATATATTTTATTAAAGTTATTTAAATATTAATTAATAATTAATATTATATAAGTTAAATTTAAATATATTTTAAATATTAAATATATTAATAATTTTATTATTAATTAATATTTTTTTTATTTACTTTAATAATATTTATATATATTTTTAACTTTTTATAATTTTATTTTAGTTATTAAAGTAAGTATTACTTTATAATTTATTATTTTAAATTAATAAATAATTTTTTAAATATATTTTTATTAATTAAAGATAATTATATAAGCTATTTTATTATAATAAATATATATACTTAAATAATAATAATATAACTAAGATTACTAATAATAATAATTTATTTTATTAAGGCCTTAAAGAAAACAAAATGATTTTTTTATTATTTATTAATAAAGATTTATTTTATTAATAAACTAAAGAAAATAAATTTTTTTTCTTTATTAATAAATAATAAAATTATTTATTAATAAAATAAATAATAAATAATTATTAATAAATTTAGTAATTTTAAA
Source organism: Trichoderma sp. BMH-0061 (assembly GCA_030015385.1). NCBI lineage: Eukaryota > Fungi > Ascomycota > Sordariomycetes > Hypocreales > Hypocreaceae > Trichoderma > Trichoderma sp. BMH-0061. The sequence goes on from JARWZN010000005.1 coordinate 2,764,927, forward strand.
TATAACTTAGGTTTATTATAAAGAATTTTTATATAATATATTCTTTAGCTTACTAATTTTAATTTACTTTTATTAATTAAAGTAAATTATTAATATAAATTATAATAAAAATATTATTTTTTATATAAAAACTATTATTAAAAATATAAAATAAAACCTAGATAATAAAAAGTTAATAAAAGTTTTATATTAAATTTATAATACTTACTTTAAATTATAAAAAGCTTTTTTTAATTTATAACTTTTTTTAATTTATTAAAGTACTTAATTAATATATTTAATATAAATATTTTTTTATTAATTTTATAATATAAAAATACTATTTTTATATTTATTTATTTAATTTTTAAATTTAAAATAATTATTATTATAAATAGTATTTTATAAATTATTAATTTTATAATTAATATAAATTATTTTTATATAATTAATATTAATAATTTATTTAAAATTTTATATAACTTAATATATTTTATATTTAATAACTTAATTATTTAGTTTTTTTTAATTTATAAATTTATTTACTATATAAAATATATATTTATAAATTAAACTTAATAAAATCCTAAGTTTTATTATTATATAAAGCTTATATTTTTTTAATTATTTCTTTATATTATTTATTTTAAAAAAAATTATATTTAATTTTTTAAAATATTTATAATTTAATATTTTTAATAAAAAACTTTAAGGTAATAACTAAAGTAAATATATTAAATAAAAAGTATTTATTTTTAAATAAATATTATAATTTTAAATATTTTAAAACTTTATTTTAAAACTTTAATTATTTAAAATTAAGTATTAATAATTTTAAAAAATATACTATTTATTATAAATAAAATAAAGCTTAAGTAATATTTTTTTATAATTTATTATTAATTTATATACTAATACTTTAAGTTAATATAATATTTTATTTAATAATAATCTTAAATTTAAAATAAATATTTAAAAAAATAATTATTATTTTATAAATATTAATAAATAATACTTTATATTTTTAATAAAATTAAATAAAGTATATTTTATACTTTTATTATTATATTTTTATATTAAGTTTATAAAATTAAGTATTAAGCTATTATATTTATTATTTTAATATTTAAAATATTTAATTATTAATTAAAAACTAATTTAAAATATGTTTTATTAAGTACTTTATATAGATTTTTATTTTTTAAATAATTAATTATATTAAAAACTTTTAATTAATATTATTTTAAAATACTTTTTTTAATTATTATAAATAATAGTTTATTATAAATAATAATATTAAAGTTTTTTATAATATTATTTAATTAATATTATTTTATTAAAATATATTTTTAATTAAATATTATATTTAACTATTTATTTATTAAATTTATAATTATTAAATTCTTTAGTTTTATTTAAATATATTATTTAATATTATTATTTTTATAGTTTTTTATTTTTAAAAATTATATAAAGTACTTAATAAACTTTACTTTAAATAATTTTTTTAAATTTTATATAATTTTAACTATTATTAATATTTTATTATAATTAATTAATCTAAAGTATAATTTTTAATACTATTTATTTATTATAATTTAATTATAATAAATATAAAAATTATAAATATTAATATAAATTATATTTTTTATATACTTAACTTATTATAATTAATTATTATAAAGTTTTTATTTTATTTTCTTTATAAATAAAATTTATAAAAGTAATATTTTTAAATTTAATTTATTTTATTAATTATATTTTTAATTTATTAAAGTTATTAATACTTAAATAATTTATTTTAATTATATTATATTTATATTATAAATTAACTAATTAAAACTAAGGTTTATATTATTATTATATTTATTATAAAATAATATAAATTCCTAAAGTATTATAATTATAAACTTAATATTTTTTTAATGATTTAGCTATTTTAAAATATTATTATTTTATTTTTAATATTAAAAAACTAAATTATAAATAATAAATTAAAATTAAAGTTAAATATAAAAAAATATTAATAAATATAATTATAATTAATTATATTTTATTAATATATTTTTAAATTATATTACTAATTTATTATAAATTTTAATTTTTATAATTTCCTATATTATTAAATTTATACTATATAACTTTAATATATTAAAAATAAAGTCCTTTTTATATATATAATTAAGTTTGTAAATTCATTATAAATTTACTTAAAATTAATTACTTTTCTTTACTTTTCTTTTAATAATTATAAATTTAATTAAATAGCTATTATAATAAAATAAGTATTATTAAATAGCCCAACTTTTCTAGTTTATAAAAATATATAATTTGCTTATATAATATTTTTATTAACTTAGTAATTTTAAATTCATTACTTTTTATTTATTTTTAGCTAAAATAAATAAGTAAAAAATAAAGAATCTATTTCAATTATTAATATATTTATTTAATAAAGCTTATATAAGCAAATGAAAATATATTACATAAGAATATAAATTACTTTTTTAATATTCTAGTAGTTGTTTTATTTATTATGTAATTTAATTATAACTATTTAATAATAAATTATAAATTTAGATTTTTTAATAATAGAATAAATAATCTTTACTTTTATATAACTCTATATATAATATACTATTTATAACTTAATTAAAGATTTAAATAAAGCTAAAATATAATTTATTATAATTTAAAATAAATAAATTAATAAAGATATATAATATTTTTATTATAAATATATAACTTTATAAATATATAACTTATTCTTACTATTATAATTACTTAAAAAAAATATTAACTTAAATAATTATTTTATTACTTTTACCTTAAGTATTAATACTTTTTTTATTATATTTTTAAATTTATAAATTAAAAAATATATTAATTATATTTAACTTTACTTTATAAATTATAATAATATATTACTATTTTAATTTATAAATTAAATATACTTATAATAACTTTTTTATTAATTATATTATTTTTTTATTATAATAATTATATTTTATTTATAATTTAATAAGTTAAATAATAATATAACTTAAGTTTTAGTAATAATTATATTAAAATTATAAAATTATAAAAGTTATTTTAAAATATTAATTATATTTATAAATAATATTATAAATTATAAAGTAATTATTAATATATATTTTTATAAATTATATTAAATTTATAAATAATTAACTTTATTTAATAATTTAACTTTATTATTAATTAATTTTATAAATTTATATAATTATAATATAATTAATAATTTATTATTATATATTATATATTATTATTAATTTTATTACTTTATTATTATAATTTATAAATATTATAATATTTTTAAAAACTTTTAACTTTAATTATAATATTATATTTTTATATATATATTTTTTTATAAATAATTATTAAATTAATAATTAAAAATAATTATATTAAGTTTAATTATTTAATATATTATTTTAAATTTAAATTATTATTTTTATTAATTAATTATTAATAAATATAAAAAATTAAATTTATTATAAATATTATATAAAAATAATTAATATAGTTAATAGTTAATTATAAATTTTATAATTATATAAATATATATAATATAATAAATAATTAAATTAATATATTTATAAGCTTAAATATTTATAATTTTATTATATATTATAATTATTTTATAATTTATTATATATATTATATTTAAAATTATTATTATTATTAATATTTAATTTAATATTAACTTATTTTTATTTAATAATTTATATTATATTATTTTAAATGTAATATTTAAAATATTATTTAATTTTTAATAAATTAATATTTAATTAATTAAAACTTTATATATAATATAATAAAATATATTTATAATAAATTTTTTAATAATTATTTATAATAATATATATTTTATAAAAAATAATAATATAATTTTATTATTTAATATTTAATTAATTTAAAGTAATTTTATATTATTATAAAGTATTAATTTTAATTTAATAATATTATAAAAATATAATTATAATTAAATAATTATTATAATAATTTAAAATAATTTTTTAAATATTATAATAATTAATATATAATTAATATTATTATTAATATATTTATTATATTAATATATTTATTATATTAATAATTTATAATTATTAGTAAAAGTTAATAATTAATATAATTAATTATTAAATAAATATTTAATTATAATAATTAATATTTATATTATTATAAAATTAATTAATTTATATATTATATTAATATAAATATATATATATTATAATATTTAATTATAAATTAACTATAATAATATTAATAATTATACTTTATATTATTAAATTAATTAATATAATTATTTTTATAAGTTATTAATTAATATATTTTAATTTAATTATAATATTATATAATATTTAATTATATAAAAAATATTTAATATAATTTTATATAATAATTATATATTATTATTTTAAATAATATTTTATATAATTAAATAATAATAATAATTATTATTAATTTTAATAATATTATAATAAATTATTTTAATAATTAATTATTTATAATATATATATTTAATATAATTATATTAATAAATATATTATTTAATATTAATTATAATAATTATAAAATATAAATTAATAATATAATTATTTAATTAATTAATAATAATTATAATAATAACTTTATAAAATTATATATTATTAAAATTATATTATATAATAATATAATTATATTTATTAATTAATATAATATTTTTATAATATAATTTTTATAATAAAATATTTTATATTATTAAATAAATATTAATAATATTAATAAATTAAATATTATAATTTTATATTTAATATAATAATTAAAAATAATTTAAAATTAATTATTATAAAATATAAATATTATATTATAAATTAATAAATATAATTTATATAGTAATTAATAAAAAAGTATAATATTTTTACTATATAAATATAATTTTATATAAATATAACTTTTAACTTTATTTAATTAATTAAAAAAAATATTAACTTAAATAATATTTTATTACTTTTACTTTAAGTATTAGTACTTTATTATTATTATTTTTTTAATTTATAAATTAAAAAAATATATTAATATATTTAACTTTTTATTTTATAAATTAAAATAATATTATTATTTTTTAATTTATAAATTAAAAAACTTATAATAGTTTTTTTTATTAATTATATTATTACTTTTATTATAATAATTAAACTTTTATATATTAACTTTAAATAAATTAAATAATAATATAACTTAAGTTTTAATAATTAATTATAATAAAAAATAAAATTATAAAAGTTATTTTTAAAATATTAATTATATTTAAAAATAATATAATAAATTATAAAACTAAGTTATTAAAATAAACTTTAAAAATAATTATATTAAATTTATTAATTTTTAAAGTTTTAACTTTTTTATAAATAATTAACTTTTATTAATAATTTAATTTTAAATATTAATTAATTTTATAAATTTAATAATTATAATATATTTAATAACTTTTTTATTATATATTTATAATAATTTTTAATTTTATTATTTTTTTATAATTTATAAAATATTTATAAACTTTTTTAAAACTTTTACTTTAATTATAATATATATTTTTATATTAATTTTTTTTATAAATAATTATAAAAATAATAAATAAAAGTATTTATATTAAACTTAAAGTTTAATATATTTACTTTTTTTTTTAAATTAAAATTATAATTTTTTATTAATTAATTATTAATAAAAATTAACTTTAAATTTATTATAAATATTATTTATAATATTATTAATAATAATTATAAAGTTTATTATTAACTTTATTTAATTATATAAATATATATAAATATAATAAAATAAATAAAATTAATTATTTTTAAATTTAAAAATATATAATTTTTTTTATTATATTTACTATTATATTTATTATATTTATATAAATTACCTTAAGTATTATTAATATTAATTAATATTAAGTTTATTTTTTATTTAATAATTTATATTATTAACTTTTAAAATAATTTTAAATTTATTTATTTTTAATAATTTAATTTTATTAACTAAAGCTTTATATAATATAATAAATATTTTTATAAAAAAATAATTTATAATTATTTAATATAATATATATTTTTATAAAAATTAATAATTAAAATATTTTTTTAATATAATTAATTTAAGTAACTTTAGGTTTTTAAAAATATTAATTTTTAAATTTAAAAATTATAAAAATATAAATATAAATAAATAATTATTATTAAAGCTTTAAAAAAATAAATAATTTCTTAAATATTATAATAATTTAAAATATAATTAATATAATTATAAATATAATTTTATTATATTAATATATTTATTATATTAATAATTTATAATATTAATAAAAGTAATAATTAAATTAATTAATTATTAAATAAGTATTTAAATATAAAATATTTATATTATTATAAAATAAAAATACTTTAATATTATATTTATATAAAAAATATTTATAATACTTAAATATAAATAAATTATAAAAAGTTTAATAATTATACTTTTATTATTATATTAATTAAATTATTTAATAAAAAAATATTTTATATTTTATAAAATAAATAAATAATAAATTAAATTAATTAATTAACTTTATATAAACTTTTTTTTATTATTTATAAATATAAAAGTAATTTTTAAAAATTATAAATTTTAATAATATTTATAATATTAATTAATATAAGCTTTTTTTTTAAATTATTAATTAAATATACTTTAGTTTAATATATAATATTATATAAAGTTTAATTAATAATAAAAAAATTTTTTTAATTTTTTATAAAAAATATATATTAACTTTTTAAATAATATTTTATTAAAAAACTTAAAGTAATTATTATTAATTTTAATAATATTATAAAAGTTATTTTTAATAATTAATTTTTTATAATATAATAATAATTTTATATATATTATATTAATTAAAATATATTATTTAATAGTTAAGTAAAAGTAAATAAAAATATAAAAAAATAATAATAATTTTAATAATAATAATAATAAAAAAACCTTTATAAAATTATAAATTAAATTTACTATTATTAATAAATAATTATTTAATATAATAATTAATAAAAATATTTTTTATATTTACTAAAAGGTTTTTTTATATAAAAATATATTTTATTTATTAAAATAAAATAAAAATATAAATAAATTTAAATATATTTTTATTTAAAGTTTAATAATTAATAAATAATTTTAATTTACTTATATAAAATATATTTATTAATAAAAGCTTAATAAATATATTATTTTATTTATTATTATTATAATTTTAATATTTAAATAATTTTAAATATTAAAGTAAATAATAATAATATAAAAAATTACTTTTTAAATAATATAATTTACTTTATATTAATTTATTAAAGTAATATAAAATATAATATATAATTAAAAATATAATTTTAAAAATATTTATATAAATAATTAAGTTTTTATTAATTATTAATACCTAAGGTTTATTAAAAAATATTTAAGTAAATTATTATAAATAATATTATTAAAAAAGCTTAAGTTTATTTAATAAATAATATTATATAATATATAAGTTTATATTTAATATTAAAACTTTTTTTTATTTTATTTAATTAATTATAATAAATATTATATAATTTTTTTTAAATTTAAAATTTTTTATTATTATAAAATTTATAAAAAATTAAATTTTAAAATTAATTTTATAAAGTAAAAAATTTACTTATATTAACTATTATAAAAATTAATATTTATAAATTTATATTAATAAATTTTTAATTTTAAAATTATTATTATATTATAAAAAAATTAAAAAATATTAAATAACTTATTTTAATATAATTAATTATTATAATAAGTAATTAAGTATTTTATTATATTAATTAATTAAGTTATTAATTAAGTATAAATATAATAAAATTTATAAAAATATAATTAATTAATTAATAATTAAAATAAATTTATATTTATAAAAAAATTATTAAGTAAAATATATAAATAAAAAACTTTACTTAATTATTTTTTAATAAAATTATAAAAATATTAATTAAGTAAAGTATTTAAATTTAAAAAAATAATAAATATTTATTTAAGTAATTAAAAAATATAATTTAATATATAAAAAATAAAAAATTAATAAAAGTTTATAAAAATTAAAAATTATAAATAATAATAAATTAAGTTATTTTAATTTATAAATTAAAATAATAACTAATAATATTATTTAATTTATAAATTAAAATAAATTAAATAAAGTTTATTTAATTTATAAATTAAAAAATTATAAATATTATAATAAATAATTTTAAAGTTTATACTTAATATAAAAGTTAATTATTAAAGTAATTAACTTTATTATTTATATTAAAAAGTATTTATAAAAATATTTTTTTTAATTAATTATAATAAAGTTAAAAATTATATATTATATAAAATTATATATTATATAGTAAAAATATTATATATCTTTTATTAATTACTATAATTTAATATTACTTAAATTAATATATAATATTAATTTAAATTAATAAGTTATTAAATATATAATTAATTAATTTATTTTAAATAATATAAAATTTTTTTATAATTAATAAATTAATATATAATTTATATTAATAAATTAATAATATATAATTTATAATTTTATTATATATTAATAAATTAATTAATAAATTAATTTTATTAATATATTAATAATTATATTATTTAAATTAAATTTAAATAATTATAATAATTAAATATTTATATAAATTATAATTATATATTATATAATATTAATATAAATTAATAATATAACTTATAAATATAATTATATTATAAATTATTAAATTAATAAATTAATTTATATTAATTTATTTTATAATTTAGTAAATTAATTTATAGTTAATTAAAACTTAATTAATAATTTATTAAATATAAAGTATTTAAAGTAAAAAGCTTATTTAATATTAAATTAAATATATTAAAATATATATATTTTATTTTTTATATAAATTTTATAAAATAAGTAATTATTAATTATTTTTTTATTTTAAATTTTATTAAACTTTTAACTAAACTTAATATAAGTTTTATTAAAGAAAAAAGTAATATAATTAAAGTATAAAGTTAAAAAAATCCTTTAAGTAAAAATAAAAAACTAAATTTAAAAAATATTAGTAAAATTAATTAATTATAATATATTATTATAAAAACTATTTTAAAATTTATAAAATATATAAACTTTAAATAAATTTAAAAAAAATAAGGAAATATATAATATAATAATAAACTACTATTAAATAAATTATA
>JARWZN010000005.1:2774293-2821584 GCA_030015385.1 Trichoderma sp. BMH-0061
TCTTTTAGACTCTTCTAATACTTTCTTTTTCTTTAGACACTTTTCTTTTCTTAAGTTTTTTTCCTTTATAGTAGTAGTATTATAAAAGTAATATCTTTAGTTACTTTATAAAAGTAATAAATTAAATAAACTAAGTATTTCTTTTTAATACTTTTACTTTTTTAAAAATTCCTTTTTCTTAAGTTCTTTTTCTTTTATAATAGTAATATTATAAATATAATATTTTAAATTAATTACTTTATAAAAGTAATAAATTAAATAAACTAAGTATATATAAAATTTATAGTTAATAAATTAATAAAAACTAGTTTTTATTACTTAAGAGTTTTTTTTTTAATATTTTTTTTTAATAATATTATTTTTAAAAATTTAAAAATAATAAACTTATTTACTTTTAATAAATAGTTTTTATTTAATTTAAAGTTAATAATACTTTTTTTTTTAAATTTTTCTTTAATATTAAAAATAAAATAAAAAGTTTATTTTATTTTTTATATATTTTAATTTATTTTTTAATTTTTAATATTCCTTTTTTAAATTCTTTTTTTTTTATAATAATAATATTATAAAAGTAATATTTTATATTAATTACTTTATAAAAGTAATAAATTTTCATTTATATTTTATAAATTAATTATAATATTTTCTTTTTTTTAATATTTTTTTCCTTTTATAATAATAGTATTATAAAAGTAATATTTTAAATTAATTACTTTATAAAAGTAATAAATTTTTTTTTTATACAGTTATAAATCTTTTTTTCTTAAGTTTATTTTTTTTATAATAATAATATTATAAATAGTAATATTTTAAATAATTACTTTATAAAATAATAAATTTCTTACTTTTAGTTTTTTTTTATAATAATAATATTATAAATATAATATTTTAAATAGCTATTTATTTTTATAATTTTTTATTATTATAAAGTTAATATTTTTAAGTTATTTTTTTATAATAGTAATATTATAAAATAATATTTTATTTACTTTATAAAAGTAATAAATTTTCTTTTTTATAAAAGTAATAAATTATTTTTTATTTTTTATAAAAGTAATAAATTATTTTACTTATTTTATAAAGGTAATAAATTAAGTAAGTTAAGTATATATAAAGTTTATAATTAATAAATTAATAATAACTAGCTTTTATTTTTTAAAAGTTTATATTTTTATAAGTATTTTTTTAATTTTTAATACTAAAGCTAAAGTAATAATTATAATTAATAATATTAATAATAATTAATAATAATAATAATAGTTAATAATAATAATAATAATTAATAATAGTAGTAATATATTAATAATAATAGTAATAGTTAATAATAATTAATTTATAATATTATTAAAATTATTTTAGTAATAAAAATAAAGTTTAAGTATATTAATAACTAAAATTAATTATATTTTATATTAAAAAAGGTTTATAATATATTATAGTTTAAAAATAAATTATTAATTATAAATATAAAAAATAATTAATAACTTTTTAATAAAGTAAAGTTTTATTTTTACTATTAAGATTATTACTTATATTTTATAATTTATAAATAAGGCTTTATAATTTTTATAATTTATAAATAAAGCTAAATAAAGCTATAAAAATCTTTTTATAATTTATAAATAAAGCTTTAAAAATTTTATAATTTATAAATAAAGCTTTAAATAATTTATTTATAGTTTATAAATAGTAAAGCTTTAGAAATCTTATAATTTATAAGTAAAGCTTTAAAAATTTTATAATTTATAAGTAAAGCTTAAATATAAGTTATAGAAATTTTTTATAGTTTATAAATAAAGCTAAATAAAGCTTTAGAAATCTTTTTATAATTTATAAATAATAAAGCTTTAAAAATCTTATAATTTATAAGTAAGGCTTTAGAACTCTTTATAATTTATAAATAGTAAAGCTTTTCTTTTATTAATTTATAGTTTATAAATAAAGTTTATAAATAGAAGCTTTTTTTACTTTATTTTATAATTTATAAGTAAAGCTAAATAAAGCTATAGAAATCTCTTATAGTTTATAAATAAAACTTTAGAAATCTTTTTATAGTTTATAAATAGTAAAGCTTTAGATCTTATAGTTTATAAGTAAAATTAAATAAAACTTAGAATTTTTATAATTTATAATAATAAGCTTTAGAAATTATATTATAAATAAACTTTAAAAATCTTATAATTTATAAATAAAGTTTAAGTATTTAAAAGTTAAAAAATTAAAAAGTTAAAAAAAATAAAAATAAAAATAAAAAAAAACTAGGAAAAAAGTAATTAATATAAAAATATTTTAATTAATAAAAGTATATATATATTTAAAAATTTAAGATTTTTTTTTATTTTTTTAAAAAACTATAATAAAGTATTTAAAGTTATTAAGTAATAGTTAAAAGCTATAAAATATATATATATATATTTTTATATTATTTTCTTATATTAATTTATTTATATATAAGTTTTATTTATATAAGTTTTATTATTAAAAATTATTTTTTTATATTAAGCTTAAATATATATTATATTTTACTTTTTATATTTTACTAAATTTTTTAATTACTTTATTATATTTACTTTAATTTATTTATTTATTTTATTTAATTAATTTATATATATTATTATTTTTTCTTTTATTTAATCTTTTCCTAAGCTTAAAGTTATATAATACTAGCCTATTTATTTATAATTTAAATATTAATTATATATTTTTTTTAAATATTATATTAATAACTTTATAGTTTTATAATATATTTAATTAGTTTTAGTACTTTTAGTAAATTAACTATTATATTAATTCTACTTTTAAAGTTATATATTTATTTATATATAACTTTAAGAATATTATACTATAGCTTTTATACTTAATTTATAGTTAATAAAATTAATACTTTAATTTACTATAGTTAATATTATTCTATTAATAAAATTAATAGTTTAACTTATAATATAAACTTTAATAATATTATATATTTATATTAATAATATTTATATTAAATTTAAAAGTTTATTATATTTTTATAAATATAATAATAATACTTTAATATACTTAAGTTAATAGTATTAACTATATATAAATAATACTTTTATTTTTTAATATATTTAAATTAATTAGATTTTATTAAATTACTTAATTAAAGTTAATATTACTTTAAATAATATTAATAAATTAATAAAGTATAGTAATTATATATATATTTAATACTATTAATTAATATATATTAAAGTATTATTATTATATTATAAAAATATAATTAATTATAAATTTAATATAAATATTATTAATATTAAAATAATAATAATAAATATTAAATAAATTAATTATTAATTTTATAAATAAATTATAGTAAAAAGTAAATTTAAAAATTAATTAAATTATTAAAAAGCTTATATTTAATTATTATATAATTAAGTTTTATATAAAGTATTATATAAAATTAAAAAATAATAATTATAGTTTTTAAAATAACTATTATTATTTAACTATAATATACTATAAGTATTTATAATAATTATTATAACTTAATAAAATTATTATTTAATTATAATATAAATTTTAATAATAGTATAAATATTATTATTTATAATATTATATTATTTAATTTATATTAATATTTATAATACCTTAATAGTATTAATAATATATTTAATTAAGTATTATTATATTTAAAAAATTAATATATTATTAATAAAATAATATAATTACTTTAATTAAGTACTTAATAAAAGTTAAGTTAATTTAAATATATTAAAAAATAAAAAGTATTATTTATATATAGTTAATACTATTAACTTAGGTATATTAAAGTATTATTATTATATTTATAAAAATATAATAAACTTTTAAATTTAATATAAATACTTACTAATATAAATAATAATATTATTAAAGCTTATATTATAAATTAAGCTATTATTAATATTATTAAAACTATATATAATAAGTTAAACTATTAATTTTATTAGTAAAAATAATATTACCTAAGTAAATTAAAATATTAATTTTATTAATTATAAATTAAATATAAAAGCTATAGTATAATATTTCTAAAGCTATATATAAGTAATATATAATTTTAAAATAGAATTAATATAATAATTAATTTATTAAAAATACTAAAATTAACTAAATATATTATAAAACTATAAAGTTATTAATATAATATTTAAAAAAAATATATAATTAATATTTAAATTATAAATAAATAAATTAATATTATATAACTTTAAGCTTAGGAAAAAATTAAATAAAAGAAAAAATAATAATATATATAAATTAGTTAAATAAAAAAAATAAATAAATTAAAGTAAATATAATAAAGTAGTTAAAAAATTTAGTAAAATATAAAAAGTAAAATATAATATATATTTAAGCTTAATATAAAAAATAATTTATTAATAATAAAACTTATATAAATAAAACTTATATATAAATAAATTAATATAAGAAAATAATATAAAAATATATATATAATATATATTTATAGCTTTTAACTATTACTTAATAACTTTAAATACTTTATTATAGCTTTTATAAAATATATAAAAAAAAATCTTAAATTTTTAAATATATATATACTTTTATTAATTAAAATATTTTTTATATTAATTACTTTTTTCTTAATTTTTTTTTATTCTTTTTTATTATTTTTAATTTTAATTTTTTAACTTTTAAATACTAAAGCTTTATTTATAAATTTTAAAATATTTATAAAGCTTTATTATATAAACTATAATTTATAAAGCTATTTTTATAAATTATTCACATTTCTAAGTTTTATTTAATTTTACTTATAAACTATAAGATTCTAAAGCCTTACTATTTATAAACTATAAAAAAATTTCTAAAGCTTTATTTATAAATTATAAAATATAGTAAAGACTTTATTATAGCCTTATTTATAAATTATAAAATAAAGTTAAAAACCTTACTATTTATAAACTTTATTTATAAATTATAAAATAAGTAAAAGAAAAGCTTTACTATTTATAAATTATAAAAAAGTTCTAAAGCCTTACTTATAAACTATAAAATTTTTAAAGCTTTACTATTTATAAATTATAAAAAGATTTCTAAAACTTTATTTAGCTTTATTTATAAACTATAAAAAGATTTCTATAGCTTTATTTAACCTTACTTATAAATTATAAAATAAAGTAAAAAGCTTTATTTATAAATTATAAGATTTCTAAAGCTTTATTTATAAGTTATAAGATTTTAAAGCTTTATTATTTATAAACTATAAAAAGATTTTTAAAGCTTTATTTATAAATTATAAAATTTTTAAAGCTTTATTTATAAATTATAAAAAGATTTCTATAAGCTTTATTTAAGCTTTATTTATAAGTTATAAAAATAAAAGCCTTATTTATAAATTATAAAATATAAGTAATAATCTTAATAATAAAAATAAAACTTTATTTTATTAAAAAGTTATTAATTATTTTTTATATTTATAATTAATAATTTACTTTTAAACTATAATATATTATAAACCTTTTTTAATATAAAATATAATTAATTTTAATTATTAATATACTTAAACTTTATTTTTATTACTAAAATAATTTAATAATATTATAAATTAATTATTATTAACTATTACTACTATTATTAATTATTATTACTATTATTAATTATTATTATTATTATTAACTATTATTATTATTATTAATTATTATTAATTATTATTAATAATTATAAACTATTACTTTAGCTTTAGTATTAAAAATTAAAAAATACTTATAAAAATATAAACTTTTAAAAAATAAAAAGCTAGTTACTATATAATACTATTTATTAATTTATTAACTATAGACTTTATATATATTTAACTTACTTATATTAATAAAATAGTTATATTAATATATAACAAAATAATACTATTATTTTATAAAAACTTAAAAAAAATAATTTATTACCTTTATAAAAAAGGAAAAGAATTTATTACCTTTATAAAGTAACTAAAGATATTACTTTTATAATACTACTATTATAAAAGGAAAAAATTTAAGAAAAAAAAATTAAACATTTATAAAAAAAAAAAATTTAAAAATAAAGTAGTTATTTAAAATATTATATTTATAATATTATTATTATAAAAAAAAACTTAAAAAAAGAAAAAATTTATTACTTTTATAAAGTAGTTATTTAAAATATTACTTTATAATACTATTATTATAAAAAGAAAAAACTTAAGGAAAAGAAAATTTATAACTTTTATAAGAAAGAAAAAATTTATTACTTTTATAAAGTAGTTAATATAAAATATTACTTTTATAATATTATTATTATAAAAGGAAAAAAATTTAAAAAAAAGAAAATTTATAATTTTTATAAAAGAAAGAGAATTTATTACTTTTATAAAGTAATTAATATAAAATATTACTTTTATAATATTATTATTATAAAAAAAGAATTTAAAAAGAAATTAAAAATTAAAAAATAAATTAAAGTATTATAAAAAATAAAATAAACTTTTTAATTTTATTTTATATTATTAATAAAAATAAAGTATTATTAATTTTAAATTAAATAAAAACTATTTAATTAAAAGTAAATAAGTTTATTATTTTAAATTTTTAATAAATAATATTATTAAAAAAAAAATATTATAAAAAATAATACTCTTAAGTAATAAAAACTAGTATTTTATTAATTTATTAATTATAAATTTTATATATACTTAGTTTATTTAATTTATTACTTTTATAAAGTAATTAATTTAAAATATTATATTTATAATATTACTATTATAAAAGAAAAAGAACTTAAGAAAAAGGAATTATTAAAAAAGTAAAAGTATTAAAAAGAAATACTTAGTTTATTTAATTTATTACTTTTATAAAGTAACTAAAGATATTACTTTTATAATACTACTACTATAAAGGAAAAAAACTTAAGTAAAAGAAAAGTATTAAAGAAAGAAAGTATTAAAGAAAGGGAAAGTATTAAAAAAAAAAGTATTATTAACTTTAGATTAAATAAAAACTATTTATTAAAAGTAAATAAACTTACTATTTTAAACTTTTAAAAATAATATTAAAGGAAAATAATTATTAAAAAAAAATAAATTTATTATATATAAATTAAAACTATTTATAATATAAAATAAAATAATAATATAAAAGATTACTTTTTAAATAATATAATATATTATATTAATTTATTAAAATAATATAAAATATAATATATAATTAATAATATAATTTTAAAAATATTTATATAAAATAATATAAATTTATTATTAATTACTAATACTAAAGTATTATTAAAAGAATATTAATAAAATAAATTATTATAAATAATATTATTAATAAAAGCTTAGGTTATATTAATAAATAATATTATATAATATATAAATTTATATTTAATATTAAAATTATTTTTATTTTATTTAATTAATTATAATAAATATTATATAATATTTATAATTAAAATTTATTATTATTATAAAATTTATAAATAACTAAATATTAAAATTAATATTTATAAAATAATAAAATTTATTTATATTAATTATTATAAATTAATTTTTAAAATTTATATTAATATAATTTTTAATTTTAAAATTATTATTATATTATAAAAAACTAAAATAATATTAATAAAATTTATTTTAATATAATTAATTATTAATAAATAATTAAATATTTATATAAATTAATTAATATAAATTTATTAATTAATTATAATTATAATAAAGTTTATAAAAATATAATTAATTAATTAATAATTAAAATAAGTTTATATTTATAATAAATAACTATTAAATAAAATATATAAAATATAAAACCTTACTTAATTATTACTTTAAGTAAATTATAAAAATATTATATTAAATATAATACTTAAATTTAAGTAAAATAATAAAGTATTTATTTAAATAATTAAAGAATATAATTTAGTATATAATAAAATAATAAATAAGTAAAAATTTATAAAAAATACTAAAGTATTATAAATAATAATAAACTAACTTTTTAATTTATAAATAAAAATAATAGTTAATATTTATATAATTTATATATTAAAGTAAAATTTATAATTATTATAATTAATATAATTAATAAAATTATAAATTATTATAGTAATATAATATTTAAAATTATTATATTTTATAAAATAATATTAAAGTAATTAACTATTATTATTTATATTAAAAAGTATTTAAATAATAAATAATTTTATTAATTTAATTAAATTAAGTATTAAATTTATATTTATAATAATATTAATAATTATATAGTTAATTAATAATATATAATTAATATTATTAAATTAATAATAAAATATTAATATTAATATTAATAATAAAAGTAATAGTAAAAGTTATAATAGTAATAGTTAATAATTTATAATTATATTTAATTTAATTATAATAATAACTTTTATTTAAGTAACTTAAACTTAATTAGCTTTTTTTAATTATTTAAATTAATTAAATAAAGTTATTTATAAATATTTACTTTTTAAGCTTTAAATTAATTTATAATAATAGTAATAATAATAATATTAATAATAAATAGTAATAATATAATAATAATAATAATAATAATAAATAAAATTAAAAATAATAAATAATATTTAAAAAATAAAGAAATAATTTAAAAAAGTATAATTAAGCTTTTATAAAAGTATAATAAAGCTTTTTTTATAAAAGTAAAATTAAAGTAAATTATTATTTTTATTATTATTAAATTATTATTATTATTTATAATATTTATTTTTTATTTTAAAATTACTTTTATTTTAATAAAGTAATATATTATAATAAAAAAAGTATTAACTTAATATATTATTAATTAATTATAATATTTTAATTTTTTTATTATTACTTAATATTAAGTTTTATATTTTTAATATTTAAAAAGTATTTATAATAGTAAATTATATATAAAATTTAAATATTTAATATATTATTATTTTAAAATTATTTTTATATTATATTAATTTATTTATATATTAATTTAATTATTAATAATAATTTTTTAAAGTTTACTTTTAAAATTATATTATACTTTATTATTAATTTTAATTATATAATTAAATTATTTATAAATTATTTATTATTAATAATTTTATATATATATTTTTATTAAAATTTTAATTTATATATATTATTATTTTTTTAACTTTAAATTATTTTATTAAAATTATAATTATATAATATTTATTTAATTACTTTTAGTTTAAATATTATTTATAATAACTTTTATTATATTATAATAATAATTTTATAATATTTATAATATTTTTTATTTATATTTTTAATTATAAATTATTAATTATATTAATTATAATTTAATTAATTATATATTATTTATATATAATTTTAAATTATAAATAATATTATAATTATTATAATATATTATATTTATTATATATTTATTATATTATATATAATTATTATTAAATAAAATTATTATTATTATTATAATTTAATAAAAGAATATTATTATTATTAATTAATATTAAATTATAATTTATAAATTTAAAGTTTATATTATAATATAAACTTTATTATTTAAGTTTTTTATATTATATTTATATTATATTTAAACTTTATTATTATAATATTATATATATATATTTAAGTTTTATATATTTAAAATTTAATATAATTATATTTATAATTTAAATTATTAAATTTAATTTAATTAATTATATTAATTAAATATTATAAATATATTTAATATTTTAATATTAAATATAATATATAATTTTTAATTAATTAATATTATAGTTTTATTAATTATTTAATAATTAATATAATTATATTATAATTTATTATTAATTATTTTATTATTAATTTATTTATTAATTATATTATTATTAATATTTTTATTTATATATTTATTTTTATAATTTTAATTTATATATATTATTTTCTTATTTTTAACTTTAAGTTTTTATAAAATTATAATTATATAATATTTATTTATTTACTTTTAATTTAAATATTATTTATAAAAACCTTTATTATATTATAATAATAATTTTATAATTTTATAATATTTTTTATTTATTTTTTTATTTATAAATTATTTATTATATTAAATTTATTTTTTAATTATATATTATTAATAAATAATTTTAAAAAAAAAGTAATAATTATAGTTTTTATATTTAATTTATTATTTTTATTAATTTTATTAACTTAACTAAATTATTAAATATTATTATTATTATTAATTTAACTAAGTTATTAAATATTATTATTATTATTAATTTAATTAAGTTATTAAATACTATTATTATTATTAATTATATTTATATTATATTTATTAAATTTAAAAGCTTTTTATATTTTTATAAATAATATTTTAATATTTTAATATATTTAATTTTATAATATTTAATATATTAAAATATTACTTTTTTTATTTTTTAATTAATTTAAATTTACTTAGTTTTTATTAAATATTTATTTAAAAAATAATAAATTTTTTAATAATATATAACTTTAAGTTTTTAATTATATTAAACTTAATTAAGTAAATTAGCTTTTTATATTATTAAAAATATTAATATAAATAAAAGTATAATAATTAAAAAACTTAATTTTATATTTATAAAATTTATAATTAATAAATATAAAGTAAATTAAAAAATTATATAAATAATTTAATATAAGTAATTAAAGAATTTTTTTTTATAAATTTTATTATTTTTTAATTTTATATAATACTTTATATAAAACTTAATTATATATACTTAAGTAAATTTAATTAAAAAAATTAATTAATATTTTAATTTATTATTAAAATTAATTTACTTATAGCTTTAATAATTAATTAAGTAATATTTATTTTATAATTTATTATATTTTAAAAAAATTTAATATAAATTTTTTAAAATAAAATTTAAAAAAAATAAATATTTTTAATATAAAATATAATTATATTACTAAAGTATATATATTAATTAACTTAAGCTTTAATAATTTTTTTTTATATAATATAAATTATTAATTTTAAATATATATAATTTTATTATATATAATATAAAATATATTATTATTTAAATTTTATAAATTATTTATTATATTTTTTTTAATTAAAAAGTTAATAATAAAATATTAAAATTAATAAAATAAATTTTATTTTTTAAAATTTATTTTTATTATTATTATTATTTTTAATATAAAAGTAATTAAATACTTTTATATTATAAAAATTAATTAATAATATTATAAAATTATATTATTAATATATTAAATATAAAGTAATAATTATATTAATAAAAATATTATTTTTATAATATTTATATAAGTAATATAATAATTAATTAATATTATAAATAAATATTTTATATTATAGTTTTTATAAATAAATTAAAGTTTATATAATATTTAAAAATAATTTTTTTTATTTTTTTATTAAAAAATATAAATATAATATAAAAAAATTATTAATAAATATTAATATTAATTATATTAAAAAAAGTATATAATATTTATTAATTTTATAAATATAATTTAATAATAATAAATTAAAATAAATTTAAAAATATTTTATAAATTTAAATATATAATAAAATTAATTATATAATTATTATTATATTATATAATTTAAATTTTACTATTAATTAATTAATTAAATTATAAATTAAACTTTATTATTATATATTTATTATTTATAATATAATTTTATTATAAATATTTAATTATATTATAAAATTAATTAATTATATTTATTATAAATAATTTAAATTTTTATAAATATAAATTAATATTTATTAAATATTTTAATATATAAATATTAATTTATTTTAATATTTATAAAAATTAAATATATAAATAAATATAAATTATAATTAATATTAATATATTAAAAGTATTATAATATTATAAATAAATTATATTATTTTAAAATTTATATAATTAAATAATTAAATAAAATAATTAATTATTAATAATTATATTATTATAAATTAATATTAATATTTATATAATATTTAAAATATATATTATAAATTAATTATAATTATATATAATAATAAATTTATTATTATTATATTAATAATTATATTTATTATAAATATATAACTTTAATTTATTATAATTATTAATAATATTAATATTAATAATTATATTAATATTAAAGTAAATATTAATTATTATAATTTAATATATAATTAATAATAATTATAAATATATAATATATAATTTAACTTTATTAATATTATATATTTTAAATTTTAATTTATTACTATAAGCTATTAAGAAATAATAATAATTATATTTATATAAAAATAATAAATATAAATATTAATTATAAACTTAATAAATAGTAAATAATTTATATAATTAATTTTATTAATAAATATTAATTAATATTTTTAATATATATTATATTTTAATTTAATAATATATAATAATATTTAATATATTATAATTATAATAATATAATTAATAAAATATTTAAATATATTAAATTATAAATTTATAAAATTTAATTTAATTATTATTATAAATAAATATTTTATAAATATAATAATATTTTTATTTAATTATAAATTATTTAATAAATTTATATTAATAATTATTATTTATAAAAAATTTATTTAAGTAAACTTAAAATATAAATTATTAATTAATTATTTTATATTAAAGTTTATTAATAATTATAAATAAATTAATACTTAACTTAAAGTATAAAATATTTAAGTAATTTATAATATTAATATTAATATTTAAATATTAAATATATATTAATATATAATATAAAAGTAAAAAAAAAAAGTAAAAAAATAATATAATTAATACTTAAGTTTTATTAATTTAAAAATAACTTTAATTAAATTAAAATAATAATAATAAAATAAAAATTATTAAAAAGAATATTTATATTATTATAAAAAAATTATAGTAAAAATAATTATTAAATCTTTTACTTTAAAAAAAGTAATTACTTAAGTAAAATAAAATTAAGTTATATTAGTTTTTAAATATAATTATAAAATTAAAAAATTAAAATATACTTAAGTTAATTATAATAGTAATAATTTATATAAATAAAATAAGAATTTTTAGTAATTTTAATAGTAATTAATAAAAATATATAATATTTTATACTAATAAATATATAATTTTATAAATATATAACTATTTCTTTTATTATAATTAATTATAATAAAAATATTTTTTATAAATACTTATTTAATATAAGTAATAAAGTTAGTTACTTTAATAATTACTTTTAAAAGTATATTAAATACTTAAGTTTTTACTTATATTATTAATTTATAAATTAAATATATTTTTAATTTAATTAATTTATAAATTAAAACTATTACTATTATTACTATAATTTATAAATTAAAATAGCTTATTAACTATTATTTATAATTTATTTATTATTTATAAACTTATTATTAATTTTTTATTATTTATATATTAATTATAATTTATTTAACTATTAATAAATATATTATTATTTAATATAAATTATAAATAACTTATACTTATTAATATTATTATAATTTTAATAAAATAAATAATTAATAAAATTTTTATTATTTATATAATTTAATATATTAATAGTTTTATTATTATAAATATAAATTATTTTAATTATTAATTAATATAATTATAATTTTATAAACTTTATTATATTTATTACTTAATATAATAATTATAATATAATTAATATAATAAAACTTAATTATTTATTATAATAATTAATTATAATAATAATAATAATAATAATAATAATAATATTACTTTAGATAATTAGTTAAGTAAGTTATATTTAGTTATATACTAATTAAATTATATATAAAACCTATATATAAATATTATATTTATTACTAATAATAATAACCTTTATATTATATTTTTATTATTTATAATAATTTATATACTATATAATTTATAATTATAATAATCTAAACTTATTATATTTTTAACTTTTTAAAATAAGTTATTAATTAATTAAATAAGTATTATTAATTTATAACTATTATAAACTATATTTAATACTTTATATTTTTATAATAACCTATATATTATAAAATTAATATTAATAGCTTATTTAAATATATTTAAGTAATATAGTATTATATTAAATATATAATCTTAATATTTATATTATTAAATTAAGTTTTACTATTATAAAAGTATAAATTAGTTATATATTATTATAATTAGTAGTTATTAAAATTAAACTAAATTTAAGTATTATAGTAATTTTAATTATTTAATAAAGTTATAAATAGTTAATACTTAATATTAAGGTTATTTAGTAAATTTAAATTAATTATATTTATAATAGCTTAGTACTATAAGCTTTAAGGTATATATTATATTATAGAATTAATAATTTAATTATATTAAAATAAATTACTTAATATTTATTTAGTTTATTTTATAATTATAATAGTAATTTTAAAATTTAAAGATTTAATAATATAAATTATTATAAATATTAACTATTATAATAGTTAATATAAGTAATTTTTTTATTTTATAAAATTAATTTTTAATAACTTAGTTTTTATAAATTAATTATAATAATAAAAAATCTTAAGTTTTAAAAATAATAATTATATAATATTTATTATAATTAATTAAATAAAATATTAAAAAAGTTTTAATATTAAATTATTAAACTTATATATTATATAATATTATTATTAAATAAGCTTAAGCTTTATTAATAATATTATTTATAATAGTTTATTATAATATTTATATTAATATATTAAGTATTAGTAATTAATTAAAATACTTAATTATTTATATATAATAATTTTTAAAATTATAATTTAATTAATTATATATTATATTTTATAATTACTTTAATAAATTAGTAAAATAATTATATTATTTAAAAATAATTTTTAATATTATTATTATTTAATTTTAATACTTAAGGTTATTTAAATACTAAAGTTATAATAATAGTAAATATATAATTAAGTAATTAATAAATGATTATAATATTTTTATTATATAAATATAATTTTATATAAATATAACTTATTTAATTATAAATTAATTTAATTAAAATAATATAGTTTATAAGTATATTTTAATATAATTAATTAAATTTAATTACTTTAATAATTAATTTATTAAAATTTATATTATTTAAAAATTATTTACTAATATAATTTATAATATTATTATTAATATATAAATTAAAAAACTTAAATTTTAATTTAATACATAAATTAAATAATTTATTTATTATTTAATTTATAAATTAAATTATAATTAATTTAATTAATTATTTAATAATTATATTAACTTTATTAAATTATTAAATTATTTATTATTTATATATTAAATTATATTTTTATAATTATATAAATATATAATAATTTATATTATTATAAATATTAAATAATTTATATATTAATATAATTATTTATATAATTAATTTTATAAAATAATTATATATTTTATTATAATTATAATATTATTATTAAATATATTTATATTAATAATTATAAATAATTTATAATTATTTAATTAATATAATTATAATTTATATATATAAAATAATATTATAATTATAATAATTAATTATAATAATTTAATTAATAATAAATTAATTTATTAATTAATAATTAAATTAATATAATATTTATTAATTTATAATTTATATATATAAGTTAATATTAATTAATTTATTAATTATATAATTTAATAATATTATATTAAATATATATAATTATATTATTATATTTTAAATATTATATAATAAATTATTAATATAATTAATTATAATTATATTAATTTATTAATATATAATAAATTATTTATTATAATATTAATTTTATTAATATAAATATAATATTAATAATTATAAAAATATAATATTATATTTATTATAAAATAAATTATTTATATTATATATTAATAACTTATTATTTATTAATATTATATATTATATTAATAATATTAAATTATATAGTAATTAATAAAAGATATATAATATTTTTACTATATAAATATAATTTTATATAATATATAACTTTTAATTTTATTTAATTAATTAAAAAAAATATTTTTATAAATACTTTTTAATATAAATAATAAAGTTAATTACTTTAATAATTAACTTTTATATTAAGTATATTAAAATTACTTATTATATAATTTATAATTTTTAATTTATAAATTAAATAAACTTAATTTTTATTTTAATATTATAAATTAAATATAACTATTAGTTATTATTTTAATTTATAAATTAAAATAGCTTAATTTATTATTATTTATAATTTTTAATTTTTATAAACTTTTATTAATTTTTTATTTTTTATATATTAAATTATATTTTTTAATTACTTAAATAAATATTTATTATTTTTTTAAATTTAAATACTTTACTTAATTAATATTTTTATAATTTTATTAAAAAATAATTAAGTAAAGTTTTTTATTTTATATATTTTACTTAATAGTTTTTTTTATAAATATAAATTTATTTTAATTATTAATTAATTAATTATATTTTTATAAATTTTATTATATTTATACTTAATTAATAACTTAATTAATTAATATAATAAAATATTTAATTACTTATTATAATAATTAATTATATTAAAATAAATTATTTAATATTTTTTAATTTTTTTATAATATAATAATAATTTTAAAATTAAAGATTTATTAATATAAATTTATAAATATTAATTTTTATAATAGTTAATATAAGTAAATTTTTTACTTTATAAAATTAATTTTAATATTTAATTTTTTATAAATTTTATAATAATAAAAAATTTTAAATTTAAAAAAAATTATATAATATTTATTATAATTAATTAAATAAAATAAAAAAAAGTTTTAATATTAAATATAAACTTATATATTATATAATATTATTTATTAAATAAACTTAAGCTTTTTTAATAATATTATTTATAATAATTTACTTAAGTATTTTTTAATAAACCTTAGGTATTAGTAATTAATAAAAACTTAATTATTTATATAAATATTTTTAAAATTATATTTTTAATTATATATTATATTTTATATTACTTTAATAAATTAATATAAATAAATTATATTATTTAAAAAGTAATTTTTTATATTATTATTATTTACTTTAATACTTAAAGTTATATAAATATTAAAGTTATAATAATAATAAATAAAATAATATATTTATTAAGCTTTTATTAATAAATATATTTTATATAAGTAAATTAAAATTATTTATTAATTATTAAACTTTAAATAAAAATATATTTAAGTTTATTTATATTTTTATTTTATTTTAATAAATAAAATATATTTTTATATAAAAAAAACCTTTTAGTAAATATAAAAAATATTTTTATTAATTATTATATTAAATAATTATTTATTAATAATAGTAAATTTAATTTATAATTTTATAAAAGTTTTTTTATTATTATTATTATTAAAATTATTATTATTTTTTTATATTTTTACTTACTTTTACTTAACTATTAAATAATATATTTTAATTAATATAATATATATAAAATTATTATTATATTATAAAAAATTAATTATTAAAAATAACTTTTATAATATTATTAAAATTAATAATAATTACTTTAAGTTTTTTAATAAAATATTATTTAAAAAGTTAATATATATTTTTTATAAAAAATTAAAAAATTTTTTTTATTATTAATTAAACTTTATATAATATTATATATTAAACTAAAGTATATTTAATTAATAATTTAAAAAAAAAGCTTATATTAATTAATATTATAAATATTATTAAAGTTTATAATTTTTAAAAATTACTTTTATATTTATAAATAATAAAAAAAAGTTTATATAAAGTTAATTAATTAATTTAATTTATTATTTATTTATTTTATAAAATATAAAATATTTTTTTATTAAATAATTTAATTAATATAATAATAAAAGTATAATTATTAAACTTTTTATAATTTATTTATATTTAAGTATTATAAATATTTTTTATATAAATATAATATTAAAGTATTTTTATTTTATAATAATATAAATATTTTATATTTAAATACTTATTTAATAATTAATTAATTTAATTATTACTTTTATTAATATTATAAATTATTAATATAATAAATATATTAATATAATAAAATTATATTTATAATTATATTAATTATATTTTAAATTATTATAATATTTAAAGAATTATTTATTTTTTTAAAGCTTTAATAATAATTATTTATTTATATTTATATTTTTATAATTTTTAAATTTAAAAATTAATATTTTTAAAAACCTAAAGTTACTTAAATTAATTATATTAAAAAAAATATTTTAATTATTAACTTTTATAAAAATATATATTATATTAAATAATTATAAATTTTTTTTTATAAAAATATTTATTATATTATATAAAGCTTTAGTTAATAAAATTAAATTATTAAAAATAAATAAATTTAAAATTACTTTAAAAATTAATAATATAAATTATTAAATAAAAAATAAACTTAATATTAATTAATATTAATAATACTTAAAGTAATTATATATATAATAAATATAATAGTAAATATAATAAAAAAAATTATATATTTTTAAATTTAAAAATAATTAATTTTATTTATTTTATTATATTTATATATATTTATATAATTAAATAAAGTTAATAATAAATTTATAATTATTATTAATAATATTATAAATAATATTTAAAATAAATTTAAAGTTAATTTTTATTAATAATTAATTAAAAAAAATTATAACTTTAATTTAAAAAAAAAATAAATATATTAAACTTTAGGCTTAATATAAATACTTTTATTTATTATTTTTATAATTATTTATAAAAAAAATTAATATAAAAATATATATTATAATTAAAGTAAAAATTTTAAAAAAGTTTATAAATATTTTATAAATTATAAAAAAATAATAAAATTAAAAATTATTATAAATATATAATAAAAAAGTTATTAAATATATTATAATTATTAAATTTATAAAATTAATTAATATTTAAAGTTAAATTATTAATAAAAGTTAATTATTTATAAAAAAGTTAAAATTTTAAAAATTAATAAATTTAATATAATTATTTTTAAAGTTTATTTTAATAACTTAGTTTTATAATTTATTATATTATTTTTAAATATAATTAATATTTTAAAAATAATTTTTATAATTTTAATTTTTATTATAATTAATTATTAAAACTTAAGTTATATTATTATTTAATTTATTTAAAGTTAATATATAAAGGTTTAATTATTATAATAAAAATAATAATATAATTAATAAAAAAAACTATTATAAGTTTTTTAATTTATAAATTAAGAAATAATAATATTATTTTAATTTATAAAATAAAAAGTTAAATATATTAATATATTTTTTTAATTTATAAATTAAAAAAATAATAATAATAAAATACTAATACTTAAAGTAAAAGTAATAAAATATTATTTAAGTTAATATTTTTTTTAATTAATTAAATAAAGTTAAAAGTTATATTTATATAAAATTATATTTATATAGTAAAAATATTATACTTTTTTATTAATTATTAATTATATATACTTAAATATTAATATATATTAACTTTATTAATATAATTATTATATAATAATATTATTATAATAAAAATTTAAATTTAATTATTATATTATAAATTTATAATAAATAATAAAGATTTATATAAGGCTTATATTATAAAAAAGTAAGCTTATATAAAAAATTAAATAATACTTATATAAAAAGTAAATAATATAATTTAAACTTTACTTAAATATAAAATATAGTAGTTAAGTAATATAAAAATTATAAAAAAAAATAAAAAAAATATATATTAAAAATTAAATAATATTAATATATATATATATATATATATATATATATATATAATTTTATATATATTATAATATTTTAATAAATTATTTTTAAATTTATATTAAACTTTATTTAATTTTTAATATAAAAATATTATAAAAAAATTTAAATTATAAAAAAAATTTAAAAATAAATATAACTTAAAATAAAAAAATTAATTTAAAATAATAAAAAAATAAAATACTTAACTATAAAAAAATATATATATATATTATAAATTTAAGTTATATTTAAATTATTAATAACTTAAGTTTAACCTAAACCTAAATTAAACTTAAATTAATAATAACTTAAAATTAATATAAGCTTAACTTAGGCCTACCTTAAACTTAAGATAAATTTAAAATATACTTAGTTATATATTAACTAAAGTATAAGCTATATATTTTTAATATATTTCCTTTTTTCTTTAAGAATAATAATTTTATTTATTTAAATACTTATTTATAATTACTATAAGGCTAGTTTATTATAAGTATTATAAAAATAATTATAAAAATCCTACCTTAGAATAATTAATAAAATAAGAAAAAGCTAAAGGTATTAGAAAGGTTATAGTAATTACTAAAAAAGAGGAATTAAAAAGCAATTTGAAAGGTAGTTAGAATAGTAATTATAGGGGCAGCTAGAAGAAAATTACAGTGGTTGTTATAGCGGGCTTTTTGCTGACTAAGGGTCCCGTGCGCCTATTGGGGATCTTACCTACAGGTATTGCTTTATAAGCCCTCCTTAAGGACTCTGCACTTCACTCGCTTATCGCCAGGCACTTCAGCGGAATCTCTGATTGGCCCGCCCAGTAGTTGGAGAATTCTCACGGCGGAGGCTACCCGTCGAGGCTTGGCAAGCGGTTATCGAGAAAACGGAACGGGGCATATTATCGGCATACGGCAGTCAATAATACACACCTTCAGTTAATGTGTAACCCATCTCAAATGGTGCCCTTCTTACTCCATCGTACGCACATATTTACTTTGTGTTTCCTATTTTTTCACCTGTCACCCGCTTGCTTACCTATACATCCAGCAACTTATTCCGAGCTGTACCATTATATCATAAGGCGGGCAAGGCGAAACCACACCAGACATATCGGGCACTAATCTGGTGTTGGTGGGCACTAAGCAGAAGATGATGAGAACTTGCCCGGCCTCTGCTGTACAGTATTATGCTACACGTAGGCTATTGCAACGGGTAGCAAAGCGGCAAATGAAAGGCTGGTTGCCCAACCTGAAAGAGGCTATTGAACTCTTCCAACGGCAATTGAGTATGGGTAATACATGCTGATGACTCTTGGAGTTTCTCTCTGTGGACAGGGCGAATAAAAGTACGCAAATCATGAACATCATAATCCCACATCACCGGGCACTTTTCCCCTCATCACCCCCTTACCAGTCATGCCCGGTGGCTTTGGTGTCAGACTGTTTCGGCCCGTAGCCACAATAATAGGCAATGGACGGAGTATTACCAATTACCTCACTCTTCAAGGTGGGGCCGAAGAAGACTTGAATTTCCAAGCCGTTGAGGATTATTTCCATTGGAGTGCGAACGCTTTCATGCACGGTATAATAAATCCTCCGTGTTGCTTGGCCGGCGAATGCTTTGGAGTATCAGATGACATCCATTTGAGACGACAAGTGCTTTGAAAAGCGACGTTTCAACAAGAGGCGACTAACATGGATCCCTACGCTCCCGTGGCGCCGGGTTGGCTACTGGGGTTTGTTGAGGCTCGCAAATCGCCTTCGTCTTGAAAGTTCCTACAGGGGGAAAAGCGTCTTTTGATCCCCATTTAAAACTGGGGATTATCGTGCTTCTGAGTAGGAGATGCCGGCAGGGGGAGAAGAAGGCTGAGGGTTGCGCACTGTAAGCAAGCAGGCTAGAACATAGGTGGGCACAAGCATTTGGAGTTTGAGCTAGGCAGGGCTACTACTGTAAGCTATTGCTCATGTACTTGGGCAGCACCGTTTACCAAGCCCGGTAGGTTTGTACAGTCATTGATTACCTTATGTACGATGATGCTTTGCGTGTGTTTGAAAGCCTCCGGGCTCAAATGACGCCCCGCCCGAGGCAGCCGGAGAGGCAACTTATGATAGCTGCCGTGAGGTGGGGCAGGCAAATACGATTATTGCGCTCATATGGACGGATTGTCCCGATGCAGCAATAGGTGCCTTGTCTCGGGGTTAATATAGAAGACGGTGGAAGAGAGACACGGCGGACGGGAATGCGGAATTTCCCACAGCGGCCCCCGGGAAAGTTTCCATAGGAGAGGGAGTAGTACCGCAACAAGTAACAGTGCGTCTTCGGTGGGATTTGCCCGCACCGAGGGTATCACCAGACGATACAAGACAAGACGATGCCAGACAAAGACGAGACGAAAAGTGCCGTGCAGTAGTACTAGTAGTAAGTAATAGAATGGAATAGCATGGCCTTGTACATACTCGTATTGTAGCATCTTCAAGCCACGAGCATGGAGATAAAACGTGGCTAGCGTTATAGACTGGTTAGACATTTGTATGAGGTAAAAGAGCAGCGATGACGATGCGTCGCCCTGGGCCAATCACAATCACACGCCGAGTTCTCAAGCCAAAACCCAAACCCAAACCTCCTGCTTCTTGGGCGTTGCTGGGCGCCTCCAAGCTTGGGCGCGCATCCCCGTTCCGGGCCCCGTGTTTCCCACTAAGATGCATCCCACCATCCCACTATATTTACTTACCTCCGTCCCTCCCTATCTGTCCCTCGTCTCTCCTCCATTCTCTCCTCTATTCTCTCCATCCGCAATCCATCTGTTGGAATCAACATCCGTTGCTTTTTCGAATCCTAAAAAATACCCCTTTGCTGCTATACAACCCTCACAATGTCTGGCCCAGTGTAAGTCTCCGGCCTCAGCTTCTTTTTTTCCTCCCCTACTCTTACTCTCCTGCCTCACTCAACCCCTCCTTGTCTTTTGTCATTCATTACCCCACCACCCCGCCCTGAAAAAGCCCAGCTCGTCACCTTTGGATGACCTCAATTCCCGCACGCAATTGAGGCGAGGGTTGCTGTCTCTTGTATTTGGTGTCGAGCTCTGGACTTTGCTGCGGTGGGATGATGGCTGCGAGAATCATTGTTGATGGTAGCTGCTGGTAGCTACCGGCAGCTGCTTGATGCTTGCTCTGTGTCTCCCCGCGTCTCCCGTCTCCCGAGCTTCTTTCTCACTCGCCATTGCATTTTCCCTACTTTCTCTGCACTCTGCTCATGGTCCTGAGGTAGCGCTCGCCTCGCAAACATCAAGCTTGGCGGCGCCTCGCAGCCTGATTCCTCCACTCCCGGTCAAGCTTCAAGAAATGCTGACAATGTTCCAAGCGCGGATCTCGGCCTCATCGGCCTTGCTGTCATGTAAGTTGCAACCTCCTCTCCGGGTCATAATTGGCCGCCGTGTTTGCTGACATGACCACTCGCCAGGGGACAGAACTTGATTCTCAACATGGCTGACAATGGCTTCACAATCTGCGCTTACAACCGAACCGTCTCCAAGGTCGACGCCTTCTTGAACAACGAGGCCAAGGGCAAGTCCATTGTTGGCGCTCACAACGACAAGGAGTTCATCGACAGCCTCAAGTCGCCCCGCCGTATTATGCTCCTCGTTCAGGCTGGTAAGGCCGTCGATGAGTGGATTGAGAGACTCCTGCCCTACCTCGACGCTGGCGACATCATCATCGATGGTGGCAACTCTCACTTCCCCGACTCCAACCGCCGTACCAAGGAGCTCAGCGCCAAGAACATCCGATTCGTCGGCTCCGGTGTCTCCGGTGGTGAGGAGGGTGCTCGATTCGGCCCCTCTCTGATGCCCGGTGGTAACGAGGAGGCCTGGCCTCACATCAAGGACATCTTCCAGGCCATTGCCGCCAAGAGCGACGGCGAGGCCTGCTGTGAGTGGGTCGGTGACGAAGGTGCTGGTCACTACGTCAAGATGGTTCACAACGGTATCGAGTACGGTGACATGCAGCTCATCTGCGAGGTAAGCTTGTCTATACTCAGTTCCATTTCAATGCCCCGTGCGTATAGCTAACAGACACTCGTCTCATAGGCGTACGACATCATGAAGCGTGGTCTTGGCCTCTCCAGCAAGGAGATTGGTGACGTCTTTGCCAAGTGGAACAAGGGCGTTCTTGACTCTTTCCTGATTGAGATCACCCGTGACATCCTCTACTTCAATGACGACGATGGCACCGCTCTGGTTGACAAGATTCTGGACAAGGCTGGCCAGAAGGGAACCGGAAAGTGGACTGCTATCAACGCCCTCGACCTCGGTATGCCCGTCACCCTGATTGCCGAGGCTGTGCTGGCCCGATGCCTGTCTGGCATCAAGGACGAGCGTAGCGAGGCTTCCACCAAGCTCCGCTATGTCTCCCGCGGCAGCGGCAAGTTCGAGGGTAACAAGGAGCAGTTCCTTGAGGACCTCGAGCAGGCTCTGTATGCCTCCAAGATCATCTCATACGCCCAGGGCTTCATGCTCATGCAGGAGGTAAGAAGAAACGGATATACCCAAGATTGGAGACTTGAGCTAACGCAACATTTGTAACAGGCTGCCCGTGAGTTCAACTGGAAGCTTAACAAGCCCTCCATCGCTCTCATGTGGCGTGGTGGCTGCATCATCCGATCTGTCTTCCTCAAGGACATCACCTCTGCTTACCGCAACGAGCCCGACCTGAAGAACCTGCTCTTCGACAACTTCTTCAACGAGGCCATCCACAAGGCCCAGCCCGGCTGGAGAGCCGTCGTTGCCCAGGCTGCTGAGCTCGGTATCCCCACTCCTGCCTTCGGCACCGCTCTGTCATGGTTCGATGGCTACCGCACCAAGGACCTCCCCGCCAACCTGCTGCAAGCCCAGCGTGACTACTTCGGTGCTCACACTTTCCACATCAAGCCTGAGCATGCTAGCGACAAGTACCCCCAGGGCAAGGACATCCACGTCAACTGGACTGGCCGTGGTGGCAACGTTTCCGCCTCAACATACCAGGCATAAAGTTATAAAAGGGAAAAATCTATTAAAGTTGGGTATGAATAGCACATGATAATATGACATAAAAAGGGATAATTAGGTTTGTAGTGCAAAATTCAAAAAAGCAGTAAAAATTTACAATTGTGAAAGCAAAGTTATTTCTCTGTGATGTGATGAGAATTTGTGATATTTTGTAGCCCATAGAGAGAGTACCTTAGGTATGTTTTTACCCTGCCAAGCCTGCCATAGACACAGTTGATAGTCTCCGTAAGTTGCCTAGTACTAGGTAAGTAATGATATTATGTAATTTAGTAATAAACTTTGGACTAAGCTAAAAAGGTGCTCAATGGGCGGATTATAGCGATGCATCTTACTCAGTGTTTGGCCTAGCTTGCAACAATTATTACTTCAATATGCTCCCGATTAATCAGTATCTTATCAAATGAGTAATATTGCTCTTCCTTCGCAACTTCAACAATTACGAGTATGTCTCTCCTTATTCTCCTCTCTATAGTTGTTTCCAACCTTTGCCTTGGACTCTTTACTACAGGTCTATTCTCCACTCGAATATGGCAAAACAATATAAACCGTCCTCAGATGCTGATATCTTATCGCTAGGATTCATTCCAGTCCCTGCTGGATGATTCTCTAATTGTTGCTATTGCGAGTGACTATGATTTAAGCACCAGCGCCGGCTATGATGATGCCTGTTCCACTTTGCAAAGCCTCGCACAAAATGTGGTCTTTGAAGAAGCCAGCAGCTTCGACCCAAGCGGTGCATATCAATTTACGGAACACGGAGATCAGAATCCGATTGATGACGCTGCCCCTGCCTCCAAGTTGAACCAGGGAGACGTGTTATCGGATGATGAAAGTATTGATACTCTATCATCAGATTCACAGTTGTCCAAATCTGAAGTTTTGGAGAAAGACATTTTGCAGCTACAGAGCCTATTCCCTAGAATAGATGGTCTTGACATTAGGCAAGTCCTGACTAACGCAAATGGTGTCGTTGCCGCAGCGTTGGATAGTCTGCTCAATTTACAGTACATCCAATCTACAAGTGATCAAGCTCCCTCATCGAATGGGTTGCTCGATGCTAATGAATCTGGGGCCAAATCTGTTGGCAAAGCTGGTGAAGCAGGATATGACACCAGCGTGAGCAATTCAAGAAGATTGAACAGTAAGTTGATCACTGTACAACACATGACTGCTATGATACTAACGCGCACCAGCCCCAGCAGCTGTTACCTACATAGCAAAACGATTACACATGTCCACAGAAGAAGTTTCCATAATGTATGCTGAAAGCGGAAACTCCAAAATTGGCACTGTAATAGGAATCTTGGATCAACATCTCTTGCAAGAAAATAGCGAGCCATTGACAAGTACGGAGAAGAAGGCTGCCGGCGACCTCAAACAAAAATATCGCAGCGTCCCAGAAATTTACTTGGAAGTTATTGTTCAGAGAACGGGACCAATGTCCACCTCCTCAACCGAGCTTGCATCGTTGTTAAACACATATTTTAGCAAACGATCGATGAACCAGAAACTTGAGTTGAGTTACAGGTTGACGCCTCTACCACATGAAGATATAGAAGGGTTGGCGGGGGCGGCTGTTGATGCCATGACGGAAAGAAAGGGAGCTCGCCAAAGGTCTTCCCCAGTGACAAGAGCCGGTGCTGATCTCACCCGGACGCTTCAAGCATCAAATGCCTTATATAAACAGAAACAAGACGCCATGGCATCTGCCGGAACTCTTTACCGGCGCGGAGCATCAAATCCGCTATATCGACAGGCGGCAGGTTATTATGCACAACAGGCTCGCGAACTTGGACAACGTGCCCAGGAAGCTACATCAGCTGCAGCTGACATACATGTCGACCAACAAAGTACTAACACGACAGTTGATTTACACGGCGTGTCTGTTCTTGATGGGGTGCGAATTGCTCGACAACGGGCTGTAGATTGGTGGCAAAGGCGACGTGAATCACGATATGAATCGCGAGAAGGCCAATCATCGGACCGGAACCTGACCATTATAACTGGTTTGGGCCATCACAGTGCTGGGGGCGTTTCACCACTCCGACAAGCTGTGGGAGCGGCACTCACTCGTGATGGATGGAAATACAGGGTTGAAACTGGGAAGTTTGTTCTTACTGGTCGATGATGATATATAATTGTGACAATGAAGGTAGATAATATTGGATGATGAAGGGAATAAGATAATGACTAACTAGATAAATAATTACTCGCACATTTCACGCACAGGATATGTAAGTTGCAATTTCAAGTATAGATTTATTGAATATTGAATATTGTATTTACTTGAAAGTTCTAGTTATGGAAATTTCATGATTTGTGAATACATAGTTTTACATTTTCACATAGGTGGTTTGGTGTTTTGTCCATTTCACTGTCGTCGTCATTATTTGTACAAGTGTGGAGAAGTGCTAATTACTAAAATAATCCTACCTGTTTGGGCTTGGCTTGGTTTAAATCTCCGTCTAGTATTTTTCCCTACCTAACCTCAAACTAATCTCAGCATCTGCAAACGTCAACTGAGCACACGCCAGGATCATTCACCTTTTTATCATCTGCTTGATCCATTACAACTCTAGATTGATTGATTGCTTTCTTCTTTGCAAACAAAAACAATGTCTCGCGGCGGCACTACCTTGTATGTCACAGGCTTCAGCCACGGCACCCGCGCCCGCGACCTTGCCTACGAATTCGAACGGTATGTCAACCACGCCACGCTCACGCTCACGCTTTCGCCCTCGCTTTCGCCCTCGTCCTCGTCCTCGCCCGCGCCTCGTCTCATACCGCAACGGGGGATTCCTTTCGATGGACAGATTTGATCCCACGTCGATGTCGATGCCCTCGCAACCCTCTCCCCCGCTGACGCCTGAACCTACCTCCTCCCTTTTTCCTGCCGCGTCGGCCAATGCGTTTCATCCATCGCCTCGAGGTTGTTCTCTGTTTGAATGGATAGTTAGATTGCACCTCCTTTCGCAGGGCAAATCAGTCAATGAAGATTGCCCGAGAAATGGCTTCCCCGGCGACTGCGCCTTCCACTTCTGCCTTGTGATGGCATTCGCTAACATTGAGTCTGTTTGATAGATATGGGCGCCTGGTTCGCTGCGATATTCCCGCCCCACGATCTACTTCCAGTCGACTGTGGGTGGTTTCTTTGGCCCTTAATTGTCGCCAAATTCAGATGTACTGACCGCTCTCAGGTTCGCATTTGTCGAATACGAAGACCGACGTGATGCCGATGATGCGTATCACGAAATGCACAACAAACGCATTGGCCGAGACGACCTATTGAAGATCGAGGTATGTATTTGCAGATCTAATCGAATCGTTGGACAATATNNNCGCGCTGCTTGGGCTAGAACGCCTCCATCAGCCTCGTGGCGCTTCGAATCTGGTCGTGATCGTGACCGTCGTGGACCTCGATCTCCTCGTCGTGGCCGTTCACCATCCCCTCGACGCAGCACCCGCGACTATTCCCCACGGAAAGAGGAGCGCCGCGATCGCGACAGAGACTATGATCGTGATAGCCGAAGGGACCGAGACCGATCTCGAAGCCCTGAACACCGGNNNGGTTGTGAAGCTCATCAAGATGAATCGAAGTTTNNNCATGATTACCTGTATAGGGACCGTGACCGCGATGCAAAGGATGAGCGCGATGATCGTGACCGAAAGGAGAATGGAACTAACGGTGACGAAAGGAAAGGTAACGTGGTTTCCTGCCCCAGATCTTGGAACCTACTTATTGATGTTTCTGCTCAGCTGAGAGCCCTCTTCCCGCCCATGACGATCTTGATGTTGCTGAGTAGTAGAGGCCACAAATGTCGAAGCGTATTACGGCAGTGGACTGAGTATCTGGAGTCTTGGCCTTATTACTCTCTTTTCTACCCACGTCTTCTTCTCTCCCATCGATCGTTTTGTACAATGCTCGGGTTTCCAGGTGTTTTCCCTTTCGAGAATGTGATACAGCTTCATTGTGGGATATGGGATGCTTGGCATTGCCAGGCAACAACTTATGCTAGTTATAATGGTGTTCGAATATGCGCCTGAAACAGGCTGCGATATTTTGGAGTTGTAACTAATAGCTACCTAGTAATAAAACAGTTTTATTTTTTGTTTTCTTTAATACATGGGAGACTTATAAGCTGCACAACGACTATCACACAATCACAATCACATGCCATCAACTTGATCATTTATCATTATGCGTACCTAGAAAAATATGCATACCTAATCGTTTCTTAGCTGTATATAAATGGAGTCTGCCTGTACCTAGGCAGCAGTAGTAAAATACCGGTGCCTGCTTTGTACTCGTACTCTGTATATTATGGCCCTGAGCTATTTAGCTCCAGCTGAATAGGCAGCTAACAGTTTAGCGTGGGGGGAGACTGTGGCTGTGTGGGGTTTTGACGACTGTCGCTGTCGTAACCCCTCCTTAGCCAAAGTAACATAGCTAGCTATTGCCTCTCAGCGCCGCGCGGTTCCTTCGACTCCGAACATAAAAACGTTCAGTCTTGCAGAGTGGAATATCGCCAGCATCGTCCAGTATGAACGTCCTCAAGCTACAGAGGTATGCAGAGCTCCGTTTGGTACGGAATGTCATTGCCTTCGTGGATCTAACAGCTGCACAGGAAGTTTCCTCAGTTCCCGCAGAACGAGATCTTCCAGCTCTCCGATGCCTTCCAGCGCCTAGACGTCGAAGACCGAGGCTACCTCGACGAAGCAACCGCCATCAAGGCAACCCAGCAGAGCGAAAACCAGCCATACGATGTTGTTAGACAAGCCCTGAAGGAGGTAGATCTGGACTCCTCGCGACGAGTGGAGCTGGAGGACTATGTCGGCGTCAGTTATGTCATATCACGCTTCACTTTGCACCCTCTCNNNCGTTTATGGNNNCTTATTGCGAAGCTGCGCGCTGGTTCTGTCGCCCAGAAACGCATGTCTACTGGTCCTACTCCAGCTCAGCCTGGACCTGGACCTGCCCATGGCCATGCGTCCAAGGGCAGCGTGAGTGGTAAGATTCAGGTGCAGGGATCAAACGCAAACACCACACACACAATCAACGAAGATGAACGGACTGAGTTTACACGCCATATCAATGCGGTCTTGGCCGGCGATCCAGACATTGGAAGCCGACTTCCTTTCCCTACGGACACATTCGAAATGTTTGATGAATGTAAGGACGGTTTGGTGCTTGCGAAGCTCATCAACGATAGCGTTCCTGATACTATCGATGAGCGAGTAATGAACATTCCTGGACGAAAGACCAAGACTCTCAATGCCTTCCAGATGAGCGAGAACAACAACATCGTCATTGAGTCTTGCAAGGGTATCGGCTGCTCCGTTGTCAACATTGGAGCTGGTGACATCATCGAAGTTCGCGAGCATCTTATCCTGGGTCTTATTTGGCAAATCATCCGACGAGGTCTCTTGGGTAAAATTGATATTAAGCTGCACCCTGAGCTCTATCGGCTACTGGAGGAGGATGAAACTCTAGAACAGTTCCTGAGACTGCCNCCGGAGCAGATCCTGCTTCGCTGGTTCAACTACCACTTGAAGGCCGCAAACTGGCCTCGAAGGTCCGTATTTTCTTTTGTTGTTTTTTTCATGATAAATTTACTGACTTGTCCTCCTCCCTCAGAGTTACAAATTTCTAGCGATGTGAAGGACAGTGAAAACTACACTGTTCTTCTCGCGCAGATTGGATCCGAGTACGGCTGCACTCGGGCCGCTTTGCAAACCAGAGATCTCGCGCAGAGAGCTGAGGAAACTTTGCAAGAAGCTGACAAGCTTGGATGCCGCAAGTTCTTGACTCCATCATCATTGGTTGCGGGTAACCCAAAGCTTAACTTGGCCTTCGTGGCTAATCTCTTCAACACTCATCCCGCCCTTGACCCCATCACGGAAGAGGAGAAACTGGAGGTTGAAGACTTTGATGCAGAGGGCGAACGCGAGGCAAGAGTCTTCACCCTATGGCTCAACAGTCTGGATGTGCAGCCTGCTGTCGTCTCGTTCTTTGATGATTTGAGAGACGGATCGGTGCTTATGCAGGCATACGACAAAGTTATCCCGGGTTCTGTTAACTGGCGCCATGTTAACAAGGCTCCCGCTCATGGAGGCGAAATGCTCAGATTCAAGGCCGTCGAGAATACCAATTATGCCATTGAGCTTGGCAAGCAGAATGGATTCTCTCTTGTGGGCATCCAAGGAGCAGATATCACTGACGGTCAAAGAACATTGACGCTGGGACTCGTATGGCAACTCATGCGAAAGAACATTACGGTGACTTTGTCCTCATTGGCACAGAAGCTCGGCAAGAGAGAGATTACAGACTCCGAAATGGTTCGATGGGCCAACGACATGTCCAAGAAGGGCGGTCGCAACTCATCCATCCGGTCTTTCAAGGATCCGGCCATTGGCTCTGGTATCTTCCTTTTGGACGTGTTGAACGGTATGAAGAGCAGCTACGTCGACTATGACCTGGTGACTCCCGGCCAAACAGAAGAAGACGCATACATGAACGCCAAGTTGAGTATCAGCATTGCTCGTAAGCTTGGTGCCACCATTTGGCTTGTCCCAGAGGATATTTGCCAAGTTCGCAGCCGCCTGGTAACTACGTTTATCGGTAAGTCAATAATATTAAATAATAGGCTACAGTCTATTGTTGTTTTGATATATATTTGCTAACATGTAACGATGCAGGATCTCTCATGGCGACTCATGATAAAATGTAGATTGTTTTACAAGTCTTGATTCAACTGCTCAATACAAGGCAATGTTAATTACCACTAAATATTAATTAAGATGTACAAGAGTATAGTAAATTTCCCGCCCTTTTAAGAAGACATCTTCACGTCCGTGATTGAATTAAGAAGTCTGGATTGTTCAAAGTCAGCGTGCGTTCCCACAGGTTGTGCAATAAATAGAGCCCAAGTAGTTCAACTGCTTACTGTAAGTTGCGGTCTCTCATCTCCCGATCGAGAGTATCGACTTGCTTCGCCGTCAATCTAACTTTGCTAAGCTACTTCAAACGGTTAGCTAAATCAAAGGCACCGTCAGCCGAGTTTATGAAGAAGGGATTACGGGAAAGGCTGCGATTTTCAAGGGATTCTCGCACCAAAGCTAATGCTGTTGAAGAGTGATCTTCGTCGCCTTCGGCTGCGTCATCTAAGCCGGCGGTTCTGCCGCTGTTGGATTTGTAGAGAGCGGCTTGAGCCTTCGTGGTGTTAGTTGTGAGTTGTGAGAAAAGGGGTGGGTGCATAGAACATACCTCAGCTTCAGCGAGCTCTGCGTTCTTAATCTTGAACTGGGCCAGCAGTTGATCGTACTTGTCATCTGCGTCCTCGAGCTTCTTCATGAACTGCTCAACTTGCAACTGTGACTCGGTCGACTTCTTGTTAGCCTCCTCCAGCAGCGTAGTCATGCTGTCGTTCAAGTCGTTGTAATCATTCCGAGCGACATCTTCCTTCTTCTTCAGCTCAGCCTGGGTAGCTTGCAACTCTGCCCTGACGGAAGCGAGCTCGGCCTTGAGGTTGTTGAGAGCCGTTGAATCCTGGGGCCTCTTGACGGCATCCAACTCAGCCAGCGCCATCATGCGCTCCATCTTCTCCCCGGCAAGCTGCTGGTTGGCCTCGTCGGCCTCGGCTTGGGCGGCAACGAGCTGCTCCTGCATCTTTTGCAGAGACTCCTGGAGGGATCCGGTGGTGGCAGTCTGAGCTGACAATTGCTCTTCCAAGCTGGCGTTCTTAGCCTTGGATTCATCCAGAGCAGTCTCCATCTGCCTGTACACAGCTTGCAGCTCGTCCAGCTGTTGCTTCATCTGGAGCCCTTCTTCCTTGAGCGAGAAGCTTGCGTCTGTATGCTGAGCGGCGAGTTTCTCAATCTCAGCCGCATGTGTGCCGTGCAATTCACGCTTGGCCTCCTCCAATTCCTGGATGTTGTTGGCCTTCGTCTTCTCCAGCAGCGCGTTGGCCTCTTCAAGCTTCGACTGCAGCGCGGCCAAAGCTGACTCGTGCTGACCGGTAGCTGTTGTCAGGTTGGATTGGTGGGCAGCAACCAGTTCTTGCTTTTCCTCTTCATGTTGTCTCTTGAGCTCATCCAACAGCTTCTCATGAGAAATTTGAAGGGACTTTGAGAATTCGGCAGATGAAGCCTCCCCGTCTGCCAACGCAAGACGCAGCTGCTCATCGCATCGAGCCTTGATAGCATCAAGCTCCTTGACATGAGCATCCAACGCTTCTGCGGCACTGGTCTTGGCAGATGTCAGCTCTTCGGCGTGAAGGTTTCTGATCTGGGCAAGCTCCTCCTCGTATTCCGCTTGCTTGGTCTCGAGAATCTTGACGGCTGACGAATGGCGTTCTTCCGCCTCTGCTAGGGCCTTTGCATGTTGTTCTGAATCTTGGGCCACGGATGACTGAAGCTCGTTGTGCTGCTTTTCCAACTCCTCGAATCTCCGCTTGAAGAAGGCATCACCACGAAGACTCTCAATTTCATTTTCGTAGTCTTCAGAAATTTGCTTCAAGCGCTCATCGTGCATGGCCTTCAAGCTAGAGACCTCTTCATCCTTGCTGGTTAGCGTAGCTTTCAACTCTCCAACTGTGCTTTGCAGCTCAGCCTCGCTCTTGCGGGTAGCTTCAAGCTCGGCATCTCGAGCGGCTAATTCGCTTTGGATCTTCGACTTGTCGCTGTCCGCAT
This sequence comes from Trichoderma sp. BMH-0061, assembly GCA_030015385.1. Taxonomy (NCBI): domain Eukaryota; kingdom Fungi; phylum Ascomycota; class Sordariomycetes; order Hypocreales; family Hypocreaceae; genus Trichoderma; species Trichoderma sp. BMH-0061. Next base: position 2,807,806 of record JARWZN010000005.1, read on the forward strand.
TGGCCTCAGCCTCCTTGATTGCTGTCTCCGATGTTGCGAGCCTGGTCTTGAACTCCAGGATGTCATTTTCGAGATCAGCAATCTTGCCGTTGAGCGCATCGCGCTCAGCCTTGACTGACTCAATGGTTGATTCCAGCTCGTTTTTCGAAGCAGTTAATTCGTCAACCTGCTGCTGCAGGTTTTGAACAGTCGCCTCATACTTGGATTGCAAATCTGCCACCGCAGTGTCTGACTCTGCCTTGTCGGAGACGGAAGCCTGTAGCTTCTCGACCTGGGCGGCATAGTCACGGATGGCCTGCTCATATTCGCTCTCCTTTGCCTTGAGCTTCTCCTCGCCTTCAAGCTTCACGCTCTCAAGCTCCTTCTGCAGCGCGTCGCGAGCCTCTGCTGCCTGGGCCTCTGCTGCTTTGAGCTTCTCCTCGCTGTCGTGCTTTAGGCTTTCCAGCTCCTTCTGCAGCGCATCGCGAGCCTCTGCAGCTTGGGCCTCTGCAGCCTTGAGCTTCTCCTCGCTTTCGTGCTTGAAACTTTCCAGCTCCTTCTGCAGAACATCTAGGGCTTCTCCGCCTTGGCTTTCCGTCACCTTGAGCTTCTCTTGGTTTTCGAGTTTCAGGCTATCAAGCTCCTTCTGCAGAGCATCGCGGACGTCTGCTGCCTGGCTCTCCGCCTCCTTGATCTTCTCTTGGGTTTCAAGCTTCAAGGCCTCGAGCTCCTTTTGCAGCGCTTCGAGAGCTTCTCCTCCCTGGCTTTCTGTTGCCTGAACCCTCTCTTGATGTTCGAGTTTCAGACTCTCAAGCTCCTTCTGCAGAGCCTCGAGGGTTTCTCCTCCCTGCTCTTTAGCGCGAGCAGCTTCGGTGAGCTCTGCATCCACAGCGTTAAGCTTGTCGGCCTTCTCCTGCAGCTGAGCCTCGAGATCGCGTATGATGGCATCGTAATCAGTCTTTGGTCCATCTGGCGCATCCTTTTGCTCCTCGTTAGAACCACCGTCCTCTGCTTGCTGGCCACTGGTTTCGAGTTTCTGGCGAAGTTCTGCTACAGTGCTTTCGAAAGTAGTCAGTTCTGTTTTGAGCGACTCAATTTCTTTGTCCTTGTCGGCTAGCTTGGAGTTTAACTCGTCAAGTTTGGGGCTGTCAATGTGCGCATCGCGAACTGAAGTCCGTGTGGATGGTCGTGCGGCCCCAGTGACTATGCCTGGTGCAGCTGGTCTCTTCCGTGCATCGGCTGCGGCACTCGATGAAACCGTGCTTCGAGAGACTGGTGTTCTCGTAGAGGCTAGCGACTCAGAGCTCCCGCTCGGCTTGGTCCGTTGACCAACAGTGGGTTTAGGACTTGCCGCACCAACACCAACGGTAGATCGACGGGCGGTCGCGGTAGTGGATGTCGCACCGGCCTTTTTCTCTGCTGAACCCACGGTGCTCTCTCTTCGCGATGTAGATTTGACGGCATCGTCGCCCGCACCGACGCTGGCACCGCTTCGATGTCCCAGCCCGGACGTGGAGGCAGTAGATCGATGTACCGAGGGGGATGCGCGAGTGTGCGTCTTGTTCAAGGCGGGAGATCGAGCACCGGGGCCGACAGAAGTCCTGGCTACTGTCGAAGTAGCCGTTGCGCTGGCATAGCGGGGTGTGGCTCTCTGTGTAGGGCTAGTTTTGTCGGCAACATGCGACTCTGCCGCCTCAGCCTTGGGGGGAGCGGAAACTTCGCTCTCAGGCATTGTAGTAATGAATTATATAGCGCTGGACAAACGCGTTAACACGGTTCCGTCGATATTCAGCGCGGGCACACAGACCTACCTTGGGAACAAGCGCCTTTAAAGTTAACTGATGCTGTCGTTGAATGTCTGTCGGTCTATCCGTATATGGTCATAACATGCGTATATCGTGGTCGCGTAGATGGAATGAAAACGAGCCCGCCCCGACCTCTAGCGATGAGTTTTCAATATTTCAGGGTCTCCCAGGACGCGAGAAGAACATGGAAAAGATTTGATCCAGCAAAGGAGTATTCTATCGATAGATATACAGGCGAGCTTGGGGGAGCAGTAAAAGGGGCACCTGAGCTAGCCCCACCGTCTCCCCGCTGCCCCTCCAGGGTAAAGCTGCACAGCGCTGGATATTCACACCGATAGATCAAATGTGAAAAAGGATGCAACGGAGCTAATGAGCCCATGTGCATGTGAGTGTGCTGCATCCTGACTAAGCTGCTGCCAAGGTATGCGCATGGTGCTAATGTACGAGCATGCAGCTGTCTCTGGATTGATGGATGAACAGTGACAAGGTAGGGCTTTTTATCTGTCGTTTTTGCATGGGGGAGGCTATCGAAATAAGGTAAAGTGGTGGCTTGAGGGGGTGGACATCGACCATTTGTTGGAAGTTTGTATCTTATCTATCAAGGTACGTGTCGTGGTTGGACAGACGCCTTGTAAGCTGAGAGATGTTTGCAATGGCCTACTATAATGATTCTTTTCTTTACTAAGCTACGATATCTTTAATACTGGATATATGTCTGTGTATGTAGAGCATCAACTATCGGTTATGTATCGTCCATGTGGTTGAAAGCATCACACTGGATTTTAAGCTTTTTAGTACCGACTTAGTACCGCGTGTAGCCACAGCCCGCCTTTCGGCCCATGGATCACATCAGTGACAGTGACACTCAAAGCCGGCGCCTTACTAACAAACAGCTCTAACAGTTGAATATCTCTCATAATGACTAATGGCCCCACCATCCGAAGGCTCCCCAAGCGGATAGCAAACTTACTTAGTGCTACATACGAGTACAGGCTCGATTCGATTCCATCACTCTCGGCTCGGACCTTGCAATGCTCTGAGTGGGCAGCCAGCACCAGTTCCAGTTCCAGTTCCAGCACCAGTGAACCAGTATTGATTGACCTCCAGTCTTTGCTGATTGATTCTGTGGCTCCTCTGCTCTGGTCGCTCACGCAGCGACTCGACACTCTGCGTCTCAGATGAGGAGCAAGTCGGTGCATCGCCAACAAGCGGCGCGCGTCTGCTCTGCTGGGCTCCGATTCCATCTCCAACTCCATCTCGACACCTAAACCTACCTAAACCGCCCGTTGCTGCACTCAGTTATTACTCGTTTCTTGTCCTTGTTCTTGTTCTTGTCTACTCTACTCTACTCTATTCTTGTCCTGTGTCTCTCTTATCGCACCCGACCTTATCATCCTCTCCCGTCTTATCTATTCTCGTGCTTCCTGCCTACTAAGCTCGTGCTTGCCCTCCTGATGGCGTAGTTTGGGCATGGCAGAACAAACAACGGCAACCGACCACGAAGTGCGACTTCCCGCGGCCTCACCCACGCCCACGCCCTCGCCCTCGCCCAATCCCACCGCTGCTTCAACCGCTGTATCTGCTGCCGCGAGGCCTGTAGCGGCCACTGTCCAAAGGTATGAAGCTTGGCTACAGTTGATGTTACAGCTGAAGGCCGCACTGCTGGCCCTCCCTTTGACTGGCGCATTGATCGCCCTTCCTGGAAGCACTGATTTGATTTTTGATTTTTGATTTGATTTGATCTGCTTTGATTTGACATCTATCATTATCGCCCAACTGCAAAGCTCTGGCCCTTTCAAACTCTTAACTCTTGCCTCTGCACGCCAAAGTACTGCCACCGGTAGTGCCGTGGTGGATGAGGTACTTGCTCTGCATGCCGGAGCCTCCATTTCCCGTCACCTCGCCTGGCCTCGCCTTACCTCGCATCACCTCACCCCAGCATAGACCAGCCAGTGCCGCATCTATTCACTCTGCCTCAGGCCAAAGACAAAAGAAAGCCGCTGTTGCTTCACACCCTCGACAAGCACCGCTTCCATCTCTACCCTGGCGCAAGGTCATCTCTTAGCTGCGATATCGCCGTTGGGGCAGCATCCTCATCCTCAACTTCTTCNTCTCAACTCTTCTCTTCCTCCCCGCATCTCCCCACCCCCAAACCAAACCATTCTTTGTCTGCACCTTGGGCACGAGCAAGCAGTCTTGTCGGCAAGTTTCTCATGTCTCCCAGAATAACCAGATCTTCCGCCCGCCAAGCAGCGAGCCAGGCGGCTCGAGCTCCTGCTGCCTCATCAGAGTCCTCGCCTCCAACTGCTCCCCCACCACCGTCGTCGTCGTCCCGGAAGCGAAAAGTTTCGAGCGCGGAGAAGAATCTTGCGACCGGACCCCAACCTAGCTCTTCGGTTCGACGGTCCAAGAGACAAAAGATTCCTGAAGCTGCTGTCCCGCCACCACCACCAGAAACCGTACCTAATTCATCCCACTCATCCTTGCCGCGGAAGGGGAGGGCTGCAGCGGATATGGATGGCGCCGAGTTAGTCAGAAGCTCGTTTCCCTTGGACATGCCGCTAATCTCTGAGAGCAGGGTGCCTGCTGTAGCCGCCGCCATGGATACGTCTCCCAGTTCTAATACTGGTAGCCGAAGATCAGCTCGAAGCAAGCGAACTTCTAACCAGTCCCAAGGTCTGCCTCTACATCTCACAGCATCTGGCTTCCTTGCTAACTCGCTCTATGAAGCCACCGTAACTTCGATGCCTGCAAATCGAGATTCACAACTATTCACAGGCAATGCTTCCGATCAGGATGCCATTATGACCGGCATGGGCGATGACAAGGATCATTTTTCTTCTTCATCACCTCATAGGGAAGATGCACAATCCTCAAAGACTGGCAAAGGCGACGGTCATGGAGAGGACGATGACTTGAGTAGAGACGGCGGCACAACCTCCATCGAACATGCTTCATTCAACGACGACGATGAAGACGAAGAGGACGAAGAGGAAGACGAGGACGAACATGAAAATGATCATGACAACGAAAACGAGGACGAAGACGACGATGATGACGATGAAGACGACGACGAGAACGAAGACGATCCCTTTGGCGCTTACGGCGGCCCAGGAGACCATGACTCCGGCCTTTCTAGCACCTTGCGGGCTTTGACAGGCATGATGACCGGCTTGTCTAGTCGACTTCGGGAACTTCTTGCAAGTCTACGTAGTGAAGATTCGTCTGTCCAGGTAATCGCTCTGCAAGAGCTGTCCGAGATTTTTCTAGTGTCTAATGAAGATAATCTCTCGGGTCACTTTTCTCCTGACGCCTTCGTCAAAGAGCTCGTTCAGCTCATGTCCAAGGAAGAGAGCCCAGAGATCATGCTCTTGGCCTGTCGCTGCCTTGCGAACCTCATGGAAGCTCTACCCGCAAGCATTGCTAATGTTGTGTATGGAAATGCCGTCCCAGTTCTCTGCCAAAAGCTGCTTGAAATCTCATTCATAGACCTCGCCGAGCAAGCTCTGAGTACGCTTGAGAAGATCTCAACCGAATATCCTTCTAGTATCGTTCGAGAAGGNGGGCTTACAGCGTGCCTATCCTACCTTGACTTCTTTGCAACCAGCACGCAGCGAACAGCTGTGACCACTGCCGCCAATTGCTGTCGGAACATCCCCGACGACTCGTTCCCTGTGGTTAAAGATGTTATGCCAACCCTCCTGAATGTCCTTAACAGTAACGACCAACGAGTTGTGGAGCAAGCTTCCCTGTGTGTTTCTGGCATCGCTGAAAGCTTCAAGTATCACCCATCGAAGCTCGAAGAGTTGGTTAGCGTTGACCTTTTACGCGCAATACTACGCCTTCTCGTCCCAGGGACCACCAATCTCATTGGGCCTAATATCCATACACAGTTCCTCCGCGTGCTAGCCTTCACCGCCAGGGCCAGTCCCAGACTCTCTTCTGAGCTGTTCAAATTAAATGTGGTGGAGACGCTCTATCAGATCTTGACGGGCGTCTCTCCTCCAACAGGGACCGAAGATGTAGCATCCAAGCTGGACAGTGTCATTGTCATGCAGGCGCTTATTCATCGACCTCGCGAGCAGATTGTGGAAGCTCTCAATGTCATATGCGAGCTGCTTCCGGGTTTGCCTCGCAATGCAGGGGTTGCCGTGGGAGACTTCACGGAGCTGCACGATGCGATTGAGCCCATTACGCCGTCATCCTTGAGCGGCAGAAGCAATCAGAATCACAACGACCGCCGCCTTGAGCTTTTGGAGGACTGCAAGGACCAAGTTCGCCGTTTCGTGCTCATCATATTCCCAACATTAACGGATGCCTTCTCCAGCACAATCAACCTGAGCGTGCGCCAGAAAGTCCTGACTGCCCAGATAAAGATGCTCTCCAACTTGGACGAGGGCCTACTTGCGGAGGCATTGGCGCCAGTACCTTATGCATCCTTTTTGGCTTCAATTCTGTCACAAGAAGATCATCCTTCCCTGGTTATTTTAGGTCTTCAAGCGACTGAGTTACTCCTTACTCGCCTTGACAGCGTTTATCGATACCAGCTTTATCGCGAGGGCGTGATATTTGAGATACAAAAATTAGCCTTGGATGATGGCCAGCCCGGCATAAAGGAGGATCCTTCCAAATTGAAGAACGGGTCTCGAAGGCTGAGCTTGCCTGATGCTGGCGATAGTAGCGCGCCGTCATCAGATCATGAATCTGACGACAATGACAATGAAGACGAAGAAGCTGAGGACGAAGGCGCTGCTCATGAGCACCACTCTTCTGGTGGCGATGATGAGGATGTCGATAACGAGCTCAACGCTAGTGACGCATCGCCAGCCAGTTCTCGTGGCTCGTCAATGTCCTTGGATGCCGCATCTCTTCCTTACGTCTCCAATGTCCAACTAATGAAATCCCGTATCGTCGTCATCGCCAAAAAATTCCTAGAGGCCCACGAAAAAGACGATCGCAGCCAAGACATGCGAACGCAGGCCACACAGATACTCGAGACTTTATCTCATCTAGCAGATGAGCTCGAGGCCTTCTATTTGACTCGAACATCCAAAACACTGTCTCCGGAAACTGGACGAATGCTCTTTACAAAGCTTTCGTCTTACTTTGACTCCGATATCCTGGAAAGCATTACTAGCGCAGAGCTCCTAGCCTCTGGCATGGTAAGGGTGCTCCTCGCAGTTTTCAGCAATCCCGACGAAGCGCTGGCGCACTCTGCCCAGGCAAGCTTCTTGGAAGTTTTCATGAGTCCCCCAACGAAATCTAGATCTAGAACTGGCGTCATTGAATCACAAGCCACGCCATTTAGTGTGCTGATTCATAAGCTACAAGATCTGCTCAGTAGGTCAGAGCATTTTGAAGTTATCACAGTTCATCAAAACAGCTTTGAGGGCAATCGCAGCAGTCCGGCCTCAATGCTGGGCAAGCAACTTAAACTGAGGCTCGTCGCGGACGATGAATTATCGATTCCGCGCCCCTATCGAAACATCATGGTGTCCATTCACGCAATTGCGACGTTCAAGTCTCTGGACGATTATCTTCGCCCAAGAATTAGCTTAGCAGAGCGGCCAAGGATCTCCCGAAGGGATGGACTTTCTAGGGCTCTTGCGGCTATAGCCAGCTCTGGCTTATCCCAGAATCTTACAGCAGGCGCCGGTCTAACTGAGCAGCCTCCCGCTCTGCCTGGGACTACGCAACAGCCACCCTTGCCACCAACATCTTCTGCGTCTTCGGGCTCTAGATTCTCTGGAAACATCAACAGTAAATCAGCCGAGATGTCTGGCGCGCCACCACTTGCCGGACCCTCTAACGACAAAGGATCCTTACGGCGGTCTTCTAGGCTCTTCAGATCACCAGCAGATGTAACAACTCCCCCGACTCGTCCTCCCGATGAAGACAAAGCGCCGCAGCCTACCTTGGAGTGTGCGGACGAGAAGCAACTCACCGATGACGATGACGATGACGCTGGTGATAGTACTGCTCTTGATGCCATTGTCGGTGAGCTCGACGAAGACATTGGGGAGAAGGGAGAGGCGGATACTTCTGCTGTCAATCTGGAAGTCGCTGCTGAGAACACTATTTTGACTCGAAAGGAAGATAACTCTAGAGTTGCGACACCGCCCGGAGCAAATCTTCATGGCTATGATCGGGTACTGTATAGGAACAGTGCTCATGCAGCACCCCACCCTTCATCACGCCATGCTTCTTACGCCTCTATACTTCAGACTATCCCTCAGGATTGGCATATTGAGTTCACTCTAGATGGCAAGGTTATTCCGAATGAGACAACCATTTACCGCGCCGTTCACATGTCGACATCTTCTGCGAATGACCATGGTAATAAAAACATCTGGTCTTCGACGCATCCCATCAAGTTCCGAAGAGTTTCTGGGCAGCCCCCTGCGGAGTCCCGGGCGACTAGCTTCAATGCCGAAGTCGATGGAGAAATAGATAAGGGAATGGCGGCTTCACTGGCGAAGCATCCAATCACCGCTTCCATTTTGCAACTTCTCAACATCCTTCATGACCTCAATGCCAACATAGAAGATGTTTTGGTCGAGAATCGGAATAGCCTCATTGGCCTGCGCGTTGAGCCGTTGTCTCAGTTTGTGAACACAAAGCTTACGGCTAAGCTCAACCGTCAGCTTGAGGAGCCATTGATTGTCGCAAGCAGCTGTTTGCCAAGCTGGTCTGAAGACCTAGCACGCCTTTACCCCTTTTTATTCCCCTTTGAGACGCGACACCTCTTTCTCCAGTCGACATCCTTTGGATATGCTAGGTCAATGGCTCGTTGGCAGAATGCGCACTCCACGGATGATAACCGGCGAGACCGCTCCAACGAGCGGCCATTCTTGGGCCGCCTCCAGCGCCAAAAGGTGCGAATTTCCCGACTTAAGATTCTCGAATCCGCTTTGAAAGTTATGGAACTGTACGGCGCTTCTCAAAGCATACTAGAGGTGGAGTATTTCGAGGAAGTTGGCACTGGCTTGGGCCCAACTCTTGAGTTCTACTCTACAGTGTCGAAGGAATTCTCCAAGAAGAAGCTCAAGCTTTGGCGCGAAGTCGACTCTGCTGGGTCAGATGAGTTTGTGACCGGCCAGACAGGACTATTCCCTCGCCCACTCAGTGCTGAGGAGGCGACCACACCGAATGGAGAGCGCATTCTTCACATGTTTAAAGCTCTCGGAAAATTTGTGGCTCGGTCAATGATTGACTCCCGTATCATTGATATCCATTTGAACCCAATATTTTTCAGAATCGGAGATGCCTCTTTGACTGGTGTTAAGCCATCTCTAGGAGCAGTCAAGATTGTCGATCCTGGTCTTGCTCGCTCACTCATTACGATCAAAAAATTCGTGCTGGCCAAGAAGGAAATTGACGAAGATCCAGCCCGCACGCCTGCGCAGAAAGTGGCAGATACTGAGGGAATTATGATTGACAATATGAGGCTAGAGGACCTCTGTCTCGATTTTACCCTGCCTGGCTATCCAGATATTGAGCTCCAAGAGCACGGCTCTCTTAAGCGAGTCACCATTGAGAATGTTGATTTATACTTGGAAAAAGTTATTGACATGACTTTGGGATCTGGCGTCAAACGTCAGATTGATGCCTTCCGCACTGGCTTCTCGCAAGTTTTCCCTTACACGGCACTAAGAGCCTTTACGCCAGACGAATTGGTTTCGTTGTTTGGCCGAGTAGAAGAGGACTGGAGTCTTGAGAGTGAGTTTACTCTTGGAATGTCTTATGGAAATGAACATAGCNNNCTTTATNNNTCTAGCCTTATGGATTCGATCAAGGCCGACCATGGCTACAACATGGACAGCCGAAGCGTCAAGAACTTACTGCAAACTATGAGCGAACTTGATCTCAAACAACGACGGGATTTCCTACAGTTTACTACGGGCAGCCCAAAGCTTCCCATTGGCGGTAAGTATTTCCCTGATCGTGGGATGTATCGGAACATGTACTTATTTGTATACGGGTTTAAAAGCTTAACTCCGATGTTTACTGTTGTTTGTAAACCTAGCGAGCCTCCGTACACCTCAGACGCTTACCTTCCGAGCGTCATGACGTGCGTGAATTATCTAAAGCTTCCAGATTACACTACCATGGATATCCTCAAAAAGCAGCTGTACACTGCAATCAGGGAAGGGCAGGGAGCCTTTCATTTGTCATGAGCTGTTGATAGTCGAGCCGTGGGACTTGATGCAGCATGATGGAATGAAAGCATAGGTGGTTAGTTACTTAGACGGCGTGGTTGGACGGATCAGTCTATTAATACCGAATAGTATATTGCGAATGATGGTATTAAATGTATGGACTTGGGCGGAGAGCTTTTTGCAAAGTGATGAAAGGCCTCAAGGAAGGAATGCACATGTAATGGTAGCGAAAAGCAGGGAAATATTTCCAGCACACAGAGGAATAGGGGTTTGGTCAGAGCAATCACATTGCCAAACCCGCGGTAAAACTACAGACTTGAACGTTAATTGAGTACATTATCATGATCCAATTCATTTCGTATGGCTATTCAAATTCCAATATATAAAGGCTATCAAACATCATCGCTAAGTAGACTGTCGGAGAGCATCTGACTCTTTGTCAACAGTGGAGAGGAGTCAAAGACGGCATTTGCTGGGATAGTGACCAAAGAGCTTCCGTGGTCTTGAAACAGCAAACTGCTTGGTTGGCCGGTATCATGATTATTCGAGCGGCTTTGAGAATGGGCCGCTGGATGTGGATGTAAAGGCATACTGGACTCGGGGATGCTCTCCTCTTGGGTGTTTAAATTTCCATCGTCATGTTCTTCTTGCGCGGTACGGTCAAAGGTTGCGCATCGGAGATTCCATAGGAGTTGTCCCACTATGGCTGGGGGCAAGTAAATATACCGCCGGACCTGTCCGGTGACCCAACCTTCTTCTTGCATATCACGCTCCTCTACCGGGTTGTTGAGCTCGTATACCTGATCGACGTGATAGTCCCATTCAGAGCCGCTGGGCTCGCCGGGCTGCACGCAGGCCATGTAGCGCAGGGTTTCTTGGTCGAGCAGCCAGAACCGCGCGACTAGTTCGGGTACTCGATAAGGTAGATGAAGGAGTGGCTTGGAGCCATCGATGAGGGAGCTGAGGACTTTGGAAGGGATGGGGAGGAGGATGTCTGTGCGTGCGGATACGGGGGTGAATGATTGGAGGATGTGAAGGGGTACGCGCTGAGACTCGAAGAATTGACTGTGTGGTCTTTGACTGAGATCTGTTGAGTGATGGGACTCGGATGTAGCGTTTGGTGATTGTGAGATGGTGGGGGATTGTAATGATGTTTTCGTTTTTGGTAGACGATCCGTAGTTTCTATTGGAGGAACCGGCTTGCTGTTTGATGAAGTTTCGGATAAAGTGGCTGTAGATGAATGTGGTGTTGATGTCGATGCTGGTACTTGGCTGGTTACTGCACCTTGCCCCTGTTCTCGTTGCTCTTCGTTTCGTTCTGAATATTCCAGAGATGCAAGCTCCTCCAGGACAAGCTGAGTTTCGTGGCCCGTCGCAAACGTGTCTTGAAGTACTACTTCATCCTCTTCCAGCACCTCCAGCTCTTCATATTCCTCATCAGAGTCCGGAATCTCCCGGTCATCCACATCCTTGGACACAAAACGGACTCGTGTCGGAGATGGGACATCGTCTTCTTGAGACGACTTGAGTCTTTTCGACACCCCTGGATCGTTACTCCAGTGGGCGCGACGACGTGGAGAAGCTTTGACTGTGTCCTGTGGTTCCATGAATCTCACGCGGCTGGGAGATAGTACTAATGTATCTCGTAGTTGAATAGGCTGGAGCTTTAAGGGCGAGGCTTGGGTCGACAAGTTGTCATCTGGAGAGGCATAAGAGTCCTGAATGACCTGCGTTTCTCTTATGATTTCCTCATCCTCTTTCTTATTCTTCGACTGAGCTTTAGAAGAGCCTTTTGGGAGAATAACCGGCTTGTTTGTGCCAGAAAGCGACGTATCTGACTCATCGTCACTATCCGAAAGCGTGACCTCTTCGCTAAACGATGAGACAAAATCCATCTGCGTCAACGTCTGCTGCTTCAATGACGCGTTCTTCTCCCGGCTCTGAGCTGCCTTGCCCTTGCCCTTGCCCTGCTCACGACGAACTTTGCTGCGTCTCAAGGGAAACGGNACTTGCTTGACGGAGGGCGTTGAGCGGTATGTTTTGCCTTGCTGCGGAGCAGCATCGCTTGATTGAGAATCTGGGATCATGATGATGATGATTCACCAGAAGGTTGAAGTGTGAGAGTGAGTCATTAATTCATTCATTCATCGGCGAGAAAACAGTAGCCGGTATTATGATGAAGGTGTTTTGTTGTATAATTTCAACACACTTCTGTGGAGAGCGTATCCAGGCAATACCCAAAGCTAGCTCCCTGATGTGAAGAGATTAGCAAAAGTCTTTAAATGTGATGACATGAAGACGCGTGACTGGAGACGCGTGAGCAGGAAATGAAAACTCGACGGGTTGACTATTTGAGTAGCCCACGATTTGGTTGATAAAAAAGAGCGTTAAGGAATGAGATTGTGAAAGAATGACGAATAGTGAGTGGGTGAGTGTGAAGAGGAGAAAGAAGGTGAGTGGGTGAATGTTATAGCACGATCGCCATAGCGTCTTGTTTGTTCCCTTGCCTGACCCTCGAATTGATCTCTGGGAAGCAGCCTCGGCGCGCTTGATTCACCTCTTGAGGGCCAATATTCACACGACACGCTTTGACGTACTTTGTAAATATCTGGTATAGTGCAATGTAGTATGATATACATAGTATGGGTGATATAATATTGCTAAGGAATTAATTAGAGACTTTACTGTAAGCATCCAGACGACCCACTTGAGTCCGATATACAGTACTATTGTTACTTTAGCCAACAGACAGACTGCAGTACTTGATTGTTCAAAAGCTGTAAATTATTATATATCCCAAGCAGCTAGCTATTATATATACCTCGTAGCGTGAGCTTTTGATATTTTATGCTACCTAGCCCAGTACCTTATCTATACGACTTTGTTTTGACTCCATCTATATGTACCCATTTTTGCTTCATATTTACACACATATTATATGCTAGAAATGACAAGGGGGAACAAGGAATAAAAAAACAAGTAAAATAAAACAAACAAACAAATAAGGCAGCAATGATGCATCTAATCCAAACAGGACTTTCTTATAAACTTCGACTCTCCTCGGCGGTCGGTTTTAGATCTGTCAGGAAATCACGCGTAACCTCAAAGCTCAGCCAACTTGAAGCCATGCTGGGGGCTACTTTGAGCAGGTTGGGGACGATGCCCTTGTAGAGCCCCTTGACGCCCTCTTGGAGGACAATGACGCGGACGGCATCTGATATGGATTTGTACTGGTATCCCATGCCTGACATGGTGTTGATCTGGAAACGCCTTCGTAGTACGTCGCTGTGTATAGACGGTAAGCATGAGAANNNATCACAGAGTAAAGGCACAAGNNNGACACGACTTACAATGGANTAGGTACACGTCTGAGCAACTGCGCCGGAAATGGCACCCGCCAACAGTTTGCGTACAGCACTAGGGTTCTGCTCGCCTTCAGGCGTGAATGCCTGGCGGATTGACTCATAAACCATAAAGTTAAGACCAACCTTCGACTTGTCAGCGTCTAATTTCAATATATTCCGGCATGTCGTGTTGGAGCGAGAAGCAGTAAGACGTACATAGGGAGCCACGCCGGCCACAGTTGGCACGATGCCGCGATACAGCGCCGACATGCCACCTTCAGTCTTGTACATTGAGACAAGAGTCGCCCACATTCCCGGCAGTTTGCCCGTCCTCGTTCCTAGCTCTGCAAAGCTCGCTGACTGGATGGATAAGCGCGTTCGCACAATGTCGAGCGGATAGGTGAAGACGACGGAGGTTATGCCCGCAAGGCCACCGCAAACGAGGCGGGCAAAGGGGCTGAGGTCAGTTCCTAGATATGGCTCGAAGATGTT